>LPNX010081575.1:198236-213558 GCA_001517045.1 Pseudotsuga menziesii | reverse complement strand
GTTTTACAATCCATGTTTAAGGGAGGATTTTCCCAAGTTGGTTTTGCCTCTTTCCTTGTTTATTTGGACATGCAGTATGTAAAAGGGTGACTAAGCCTTATTGCTAGGCCCTATATTTTTGATTTATTACTCATAAAATCAGGCTTAAGGGGGGGTGTTAGAATAATCAACCCATAGTATTACCCACTTAGACATTAATTCATTTATTTTTGTCTTATTTGCCTAGTCCATGAGTCCCACCATGTGCAAGTTGCTAATTGCCTATCCATAGAGGTCAAACTTGCCATCTTTGACTCATGTAGAACTTGGGAAAGCCTTAGGAATCAAATCTGCTTTATTCCTGGCCTCCTAGGTGCTTATCTGCTTTTTCTGCTTTATTCCTTGCTTTTTCAATGTTTTAAGGCACATAGGAAAGCAAGACTAGGTGAGGTGAACTAGTTTTTTGTCCTCTTCATCCTCCACTCTTTTCTCCATGAAAACGCATGTATGAGCTGCCATTCCACCACTCTTTAGCTTGCCCATGCACCATTTCCAATTCGTGAGCTCCATGACATATTTGGGATCAGCTTTTTACACCTATGGGGGATTTGCCTATTTTGAGTAAGCCTGCTTTATACTAGTTTTGGATGCCTCCTTATGCATTGGACCTCTTGATGTATTCTATATATTCAGCAACCTATGTTATTACAGGGTTGGCTATTGTACACTCATTTAATATAATTTTGTGTTACAGCTCCATATTCAGTCTCCATTGTTAGCAATTTTGCATGATCAATTGATAATTGTTGTGGGTAAAATTAATCTACTACTGGCCTGAATTTATACAAGGTCGAATATAATTCTTATCAATAAGTTCTTTTAACTATTAGTTATGTTCATTTAATTCGAGTATATTCATCCGATAAGGGGCCTTAGAGCTGGGCACTGTACCAGGTACAAGCTCAATGGTAAAATCTAATTCCCTCTTCGGAGGCAATCCCGGAATTTCTTCCAGAAATACATCTGTATATTCCTTTAGAACTGGTATATCCTCCAATTTTAATTTATCTATGTTGTTTAGATTTTTTTCATGGGTAACTGTTACTACATAAGCCTTACAACCTTTCCTAACAGCTCTCTTAAGCTGCAAAGCAAAAATATGCCTTACGGTTGTTTTCCTAGGGATTCCCTTTACACTTATTAATTTTCCATCATTATTTATATAACAAGTAAAGGTTTTATCAAAACCAATTCAAGACCACCTTATGCTGCTCTAACCAATCCATACCAATTAATATGTCGTATGAACCTAAAGGTAGTACATTGAGCTTAACAAAAGTTTCAAATTGATCCACAGTTACTGCACAATTCTTTACAAATCTAATTACCTTTCTCTTTGCACCAGTCGCTAACTGAACTAACCAAGAACTTGCAAACTTTTCAACTGGAAGTTTACACTTTTCTACCAAGTTAGGAGAAATATAGCTTAAACTAGCTCCTGCATCAATTAAAATAGATATGGGTGTGGATCAATTAAAATAGATATGGGTGTTTGATTTATCTTACCTTCTACTTCCACCATGGAATTTTGATAGTCTGCTTGCCGATTCTCCAAAGTTGCATTGATCATGGGCATAGTCCTCGCTAAATTACCAACAGTCATCTCCTCCTGTATTGTGTGGATATTGCTGACAGTCTTATTCCGATTGGGACAAACTGAGGCATAATGTGGACCATTGCATTCCCAACACTTTATGGGTTCTTTTCGTTCAAATTTCTTTGTGTAATTACTGTGATTGTTGGCAGACTCTTTATTCTTTTAATTGTTCTAATTGGTCTGTGAATTACTCTTATTCCCCTGGAAATTCTTATTAGAAAAATTTATGGTGTTATTATTTTTAGAATTCCAATTAGGCACAAACTCTTTCTTCTTTTGATCAAAATTATTATTCCTTTTGGCCTTCCACTTGGCCATACTCTCCTTTTTATGATAATGTTCATAAAAGAAATTCACTTTCCTCATGGCTTCTTCCAAGGTTTTCGGATTGTCATACTCAATCCTATCCTTTATGTGACAAGGTAAACAGCTGAGAAACTGATGTACCTTCGGTTTCTCATCCACAATGTATGGCACATACCTAAGCAGACTTAGAAACTTACTGTTCAATTCTTTCATATTTATTGTACCTAGTTTTAGCTCATAGAATTCTTTAGCCCTTTCTTCATAGTACTGTTCAGATAAAAATTTATTTTTGAAGTATTTCTTGAATGTACTCCAATTTATGTTCTTCTCTCTTATGCCTTTCACTCTTTTTAAGTCTTGACACCATATATCAGCTTTCCCTGTAATATTATACATAGCCATCCTAGCCTTTAATTGGTTAGAATAGTTATAAATCTGGAAGTACTTCTTCATCCCGGATAACCAGGATTTTGCTTCCTCCCCCTTTTCAGTTTCTCCATTAAATGTTGGAGGCTTGATCTTCTTAAACTCCTTAGAGATTTCTTCACAAGTTTTATATTTTATTTTCCTAGTATGGTGGTTATCCTCACTACTGTCCCTAGTATAATGAGAGTTACGTTGATCACCATATACTTCGGAAGATGAGCTACTTTCATTTTTAATTTGTCTAGTCTTTTTATACATATGATGATAACTTATATCTTTCGAATCAGCTCTTTTACCCTTTCCCTCAGTATGAAATATTTCTATTAAAATCTGATTCAGCTCCTCTTGAGCTCTCAGAATCCTCTCATTTTCTTTCTTAAAAGATTCCATTTCTGATTTTAATTCTTTTAATGTTTGTAATAGCTCAAAAGAATTAGTATTTATATCTTCTTGTATAGGTTCTCTTTGTAGATGATCTTGTTCAGTATAAGGAGATTCCTCTTCCGCATATTCTTTCAATCTTTCCATACCTATCATTAACTCAGAAACAATTTTCTCTGTGTATATCATTCAAAGAAAACATCATCAGCATAATGATTTAAATTTACTACTCCATATAAGTAAGTTGAGCTTCTTCAAGGCCTAGTGTTTGAACATTGTGCTCTGATACCACATGCAATAACCCAAAATTTCATAAAAATTTAAAAATTTTAAAGTGACATAAAATGTCTTAAATCGCAGTTTAGTAACTGCTAGCAGTTAGTGGAAAATGAAACTGTTTAACAAATTTTAAGGATTAGTTTCAAATAAAGAAAAACTAATACAACTTTAATTTTTATATGTTAAAGAAAGAGGACCTGCTTTTAGTTGCCGCTATCTGTACTGATGATTTACTTTTGTCCAGTAGGTGAGAAACCATGTTTGAAATCGGAGCTTACTTAGCATTCTTCTAACTCAAATGGATTGTTGGTTCTTACAGGTTCAGCAGGTAAGCGTATGATCAAGTAGGGTTTATTTTAAATTATGTCAAGAAAGTACTTCTCTAGAATGTAAGATGCTAGTATGTAGAATGATTATTAAGTTGCAAGTCTTCAATGAGGTACAGTAAATTTCTTTCATTGTTTTAGATCTATGACAGTATTTATTTCTAAGCCAAAGTGACCTTTTATCCTAGAAATAATCAATTATATTTATAAGAATGAGTTCTTCCAGAGTTTCTTCTTTCGTAAGATGATTAACTTTCATAAATTATAGTACCTATTCAACTATAGATTCTCACAGTGAGCATAGAGCTCATGATCTTGGCATATAATTTACTTCGACTTTTTCATGATCTTACTGCTATTGTCATGTTTAATACTCAAGTGTACCGATCTTTATGTATGAACATATTCTTATGTTTTTCAAAGGTAAAGTTTACAATGAAAGATTAGTTACTTAAGAGAAAATCTTTCAAAAAGGTTAATCTTCAGTCTTCTTGAAGATTCCTTCATTTATCAGCATCAAGTCTTTATGTGGAGGTATGTTTTTTGTGATGTTTATGAAATTTTCTTTGGTAGTATCCACATAGAGTTGCACCAGTGGTTATCCAGGTTAACAGAGAGAAGGACGAACTTCCAAGAACGTCAATTTCCTGATTGGACCCCCGCAAGAATTAATATACTGAAAAGGGTGAACAACGAGATATCCTGCGCTGTTGATTTCTAGACAATGCGAACCCTTGAAGAATTTGTGATGGAGTTCACCATCGACACAAGTACTTCCTTTAGTAAAGCCGAGCAGCAATTTTTCAAAGGACCAAGGGGTAAGTTTTTGAATTCATTTAGTTTGAGAATTAAAATGCTATTAACTGAAAACGGTATATTGCTCATTGAATCAGACTGTTAGATTTAGTATTACTAACCTATGTTTGCAAGTGAAAATACCTTCGACGAGCAAAGTGGTTTGCTGGGAAGTGGAAAAAGGTACAAGAGAGATTTTGGATCCTATTCCCAGGGTCAGAATATCGAGTATTCCCCTGTAAATCCCACAGATTCAGATCTCAAAGAAACTCCTTCTGTTGTAAACCCTTCGGTAACCCCGAATCCCAGACCTGTTATCCCTAAGAACCCGTCGCAGTCTGAAAGTAACCCTAGCCCGAGTATTCCTGTCGCAGGTCAGTCTACCCCAGTAAGTTCCCCCCTGCCTACTTCCAGTCCCCCTCCAACCCCCCCTAGATCCACTATGGCCCACATGCATGATGATATTAAGCTACCTGTTTTCAAAGGAACTGGATCAGAGGATCCAGAACAGTTCTTGTTTTTATGTGAAGCAGTGTCGACTGCTAATACCATTACGAATCATGATACAAAATGAGCGCAGCTGGTTACTTCTTTCAGAGACCACACTCTGACCTGGTTCATGAAGTTTTCCAGCACTCAGAACCATGCCTTGGCTGATATAAAAGCAGCAATGATAAAGGAATTTAAGAAGCCGAAATCAGAATCGCAGTGTATCACTGAATTGAAAGAGATCCAGCAGAGGCACAGTGAATCAGTGTGGGACTTTGATCAGAGATTCAAAATTCTGCTAGACCAAGTCAGTTTCACCATTGGCCCTGCGCAACACAAGGAATGGTTCATTGCAGCGTTGCTACCGCATATCAGAACTCCACTCATGCAACAGAAGGTTGTTGACCAACAGGAGGCTCTAGAAATCGCGATGAAGCTTGAAACCGCTCCTGTCGAAGACAATTATGGTATTGCTCAAATCCAAGCGCAGTTGGCAATGATGGCTCTGGAGCTTCGTGATATGAAGAATGGAAAAACTGTTCGCGAAGAGGTTTGGTGTACACAATGTCGGATATAAAGTCATGCCAAGGAACAGTGTCCTGTGGTAAGAAATTACCTGAATACTGGTGCGCCAAACCCGTTTAACCCGCAAGTCCTATATTGAGAGCTCTGCCGAACAACAGGTCAGCATCAACCTGAAGACTGCTATCTGCTACAGAGGTATGGGCAAGTACCTAAGAACCCCTATTGTAAATTCTGTAAGTCCGTGGGACACAACGAAGATGACTATCGCAGCTTTGACCTCATGAGAGAACGAACTTACGACGCTTATCGGGTACAAAATGAGGGACAGAGCAATGATGGCTATGGCTACCGCGGTGGTGCATCAGGTAGAGGTGCTTTTGGAGGTCGTGGTCGAGGTGGTATGGCCGAAAGAGGTCGAGGCCAGGTTGTGTGTTACAACTGTAACCAGGCCGGGCGTCTAGCGAGAGACTGTCAGAACCAAAATACGACATGTCAGTATTTCCGAGCAGTAGATCATGTGATCGAGCAGTGCCTACAGTTGATAGCTAAGATTCAGGAAATAAACAGTGCCCCTACTCAGAATATTCAGATGATTTCTGTCGAGCAAAGACCTGCCCCAGCCATTAATGTTGTTACCCGGAGTAGAGCTATGACGGAAGTACAGAATAAGGAGCAACAGCCTGACGAGGCTTGGGTTCATAAGGCCCCAACGAAAGTCCTAGCATTTGATATCGAAAGAGAAAAAGAGACATTCATGGAAGCCAAGCGATATTTTGCTGCTCCTAGAACCTCAGTAGCACTTGTGCAACAACATCAGCAGCAGTCGCAGACACAAGAAGTTTCGACAGACAAAGTAAGTACATTTTCCTCCTTTTTATAGAGTTATCTGAAGCTCCTAAGAAATCAGAATGCTTTAAATGAGTTGCAGAAAGTTATTGCTTCCTGCAAACCTCAGCAAAGTTTTGGTCAGGAAAAAGCTGTTAATAGAGTCAGGAGAACTGGCAGGGAAATGAGATTGAATGCTCATATAGGAGAGTATGATATGACTGTTGTTATCTTGGACCTAGGATCAGAGGTAAATGTCTTAACTAAGCAAAATTGGGAACAAATAGGAAAACCTACCCTTGATTGGTCCCCTATACAGTTGAGATTAGCCAATCAGCAAAAGATTGTGCCTCTAGGAAGACTCCCTAGTGTACCAGTAGATATTGATGGAGTCAGTACCTTAGCATACTTTGAGGTAATTGAAATAATTGATGACAGCAACCCCTATCCCGCACTACTAGGAATTGAATGGGCAATAGATAATGATGCAATCATCAACCTGAAGAAGAGACACCTGACTTTCGAAGGGAAAGGAATGAGAGTCATAGTCCCATTGGACCCTTCTCAAGGAGAGGGATACACAGAGCTAGTAAGAGATGAAGACAAGGATGCTTTGGACCACATCTACAATATCACAGCTAAGGAAGAAGATTATGTTGATCCTACTGCCGAAGGTATCATGGATTGGTAGTGTGACAGCTCCTGCATGATGAATTCAAATGATGGGTTAGAAAATTGGTAGAACAAACTTTAAGAGCTACATGGACATAGATGTGCCAGAATTACCAAATCTATCAGATGGCTTGGTGCACAAGTAAGATTCCTACCTATTTTTGATGACTTGTCAGACCCAGAATGGTTTATTGAACAATTCTCAGACCAGATACCAAATTCACAGAAAATGGAGACTTTGGATTCAGTATTCAGAGCCACAGCAGCTAGAGGGTGGAATGGCCATAAGAAGAACATTCCTAGTAGGGAAGCTTGTCTGAAGTTCCTTCGCTTGAGAATTATGGATCAGCCCCAGGAGGTGCAAAGCAGGTTTGAGGGGAAGACTAGCCCTCAGGAACATTTGGCACAGTGCTACGAAGCATGGCAGCATGTACCTCAGGAAGCATGGGTACATAGGTTTGTGCATACTTTGGAACCAATAGCAAAGAACTGGTATGCGGAGGCCAAGCCTCGCCAGGATACTGTAAGTTGGGATTGTCCTATTGATAGTTTTGTACTTACCTTTTCTACTAATGAAGTTTGTCCAGCTTTAGATGCAGCTATCAGGTTGGTCCATACTAAGGTCTTAGATGATCAAGAAGTAGTAAAATACCTACCTGATTGGAAAGCACAAGAAGCTCATGCAGTCGAATATTATAACCTCGCAATTGACGAGGATGATGATCCGCGCAATAGTGGTATTCCTGAGTCTGAAGGACACTGCGACGTACATGGACCAGCAGTCAAATCCCCTGAAGTGACTCAGCCCATGAAGACATGGATAGTCAACATTGGATCAGAAGACCAGCCTAAGTGTGCTACCAGTGGAGATTATTGGGATGAAGACACGGTAAGCAAAGCGACCCAACTTCTCCATGAGTGTCGGGACTTATGTCTAATGAAGTTCCTGGAAATAAGAGGAATCATTGAAGCTATGGATGACATTTTTTCGTGGATCGAAGCTCGACTCCATGTCACAGATGGTGTCCAGAGGTGGTGAATGTCCTTATTAGCGTGCAGCCACAGCTACTGCTTGTGCTGAAGAAAGAAAGGTCTGTCGGAACTTAAAAAACGACCGTTAAGAGAAATCAAATTTGGCGGCGCCGGTACGTTCTCTGTATTAACTTCCTATATTAATGCAATCTTGGAAAATCTACCACCATTTGGAAAAGATCTCTACCAGACTTGGTGCCATCAATGCATAGTTATGACAGATTTCATGGATAGATTCTATAAGAAGACACCCACACCCGCAAGGTTCGCATTTTTCAGTTTCTTGATTTTTACAATTGCATCCATGCCCACTGATCATGAGTTCCAGGAACTATTGAGAGAGTTTGAGCAGATGGGTTTGCCGAACCTTTTCCACCAACCACCTGCATCTGCACCCCATGAAGAAATTCCCCCAGTGCCGACTCAGTCGATGCAGACATGATCTTCCCGAAAGAAGTTTAAGCCTGAAGTACGTTCTAAGCACAACGAAGACCAACACAAGCAATCAGGAAAAATGCCAGAGGACCCCGAGATGCATCCGTCTGGTTCAGCAGAGGCCCCACCTGCAGAAGATGAGAATATTGCACCGAAGCGTCCACCATATCTTCCACCAGTTCGACCAGGAGTCCAGCCACCAGGGCGGACAAAGAAGTTCATCGTATGCACCCCTTCGTTGCCACCGGGTGTATAGTTGGTCGGGACCATGATAGGGAAAATAGACCGGCTTAAGTATGCCGACCACGACACGAATGATCATGGAAAGTTTCCACAGTTCACCCCAGCACAATACTTTCATTTTGTCAAATATCCAGAGACTGGCGCGACATTGCTGGAAGTGAAACAGTGGGCTGCTGGCTTGGATCAAGCTGGCCTGCTAAAAATGCTCGATGTTCCCCATTTTGGTCGCAGCACACAGGTGACCATAGTGGTCAAGCAGCTGCTGGAATTAGTACATGAAGGCCACCTATGGATAGGAAACAAGAAAATTCCTATTAATGGTGAGCTCATTCATAGGATCACAGCCTTACCTATAGCGGGGCCTGATCCGGGGACCGAATTCCCTTCAAAGCATGAGAATACGAAGCTCGCACAAAGCATGAAGGAACGCTTCAGCCTGACGAAGGGAAAACGAGGGTATCACAGTTCCGCGATTCAACAACATAATATTCGCTTCCTAATTGATCTCTTAGCATGCAAGCTCATGCGAAAGTGCAGACCATATGAAGTGCCTGCCGTAGTTATCAAAATTGCTGCAAACTGCTCCAAAGGCTACAGTTACAACTGGGCAGCGTATCTCATGAAGGAATTCCTTGAAGATGCTCGTGATGCACAAGAGAAAGGTAGGCCCTTTCACTATTCATGGTAGTCCTTATTGCCCTGGTAGGATGGCAAGAACGTACTGAGGCGCAGTTTGCTGCTATACCCCCGGACATGCCTGGCGCAGTACGGTACGCCTCTCTGTGGGTTTCTCAGGATAAAACCCTGCAGCAAATGACAAACTGTGTATTTTCCTTTTATATGATGAGTATCTCATATGAGATCACCAAAACCCCTTAGCTCAGTAATGAGTTATTCTCTCAATACGACGGAGCAGCCCATTTCAGCGCCGACATGCATCATATTTTCATCCAGGCCTGCGCGGATCAAAAGCATCAATGGTTTAAGTTACCATATGTAGTGACCAAAGAAGACATCCTCGCGGTCGTTCAACAGTGGTCGGCGGAATGGTTGAAGGATGCAGGGACAAAACCCACCATTCGAGTTCCCCCAGTTACCAATCTGGGCACAGACCCTAGTCATACACAGCAGCAAAACCCCCCTGAAGACAGTGAAGAACAAACTGAGTCGCAGCAGAGTGAAAGCGACCAGGGTAGAGACGATGGCAATGAAGAAGAAGACGAAGACTCGGTTAAAACTATTTCAGACCCTAATCGACAAGATAAGCACAAGACGCCAGAGCCCGAGGAAGTGAACAAACCCCAGTCCCGAGAGAAAATGAAGGCGTCGAAGGACAAGACTATTGATAAGGAGCCCTGCCTGACAAGTGAAGATCTTGCTCAGGCTCTATCGAAGTCCACAGAAGTTCTCACCAAGAAATGGTCAGAATTTGTAGCTACACATCTGCATGCCATCACCGTTGTAGCAAAACACATTTCGGAGTTGAAGGACTTAGTAGAAAAATCACAGACTGGCGCCTCACCAAGCAGTGCCCCAGTAAGCGCGCATCCAGACCTAAGGTAATGGCTGGCTAGAGATAACAAAGGCCAAGTGTGGAGTGCAGCCCTCATATTAACGGATGCAGCGTCTCACTTGGAGATGAGTACGAAGGTTGGAATCGATTACACTAAGATGTCCATGATGGAGCTACACCTCTGTCAGTTAGCGATTATGAAGGAAATCCAGGCACGGGACCACTATTCACAAACGCAGTTAGAAAATGCCATAAGTCAGTAGCAGGGCTTCGTAGCACAGCTGGAGGCAGCAGAGCAGAGAAAGAGGGATGCAGAACGTAAGCGGATTACATTGGTATGAGTTTTGGATGAGTCATGTTGAAGTCTTCCTGACTTCGACGTACAGCTGGTAGAAGAACCAGAACAAAGATTAGTCAGGCTGAAAGACTACACACAGCAGTCTCACGGCAAAATAGAGAAGCTCAAAGTAGAACATGAGGCTCAGATTGTGGAGCTTCAACTCTGCATCACCCCGGAAATCCCACCGGAGGTCAGGGAGTAACACCGAGCAGACATTCAGGCCTCCGCAGGAAAAATCTTGGATACTGCAAGCAGCGCAGAAAAGATATTAGAAGACAGTGTTGAGGCCTGGACCACCCTACAAGAACATCCAAAAATCAAATAGCTGCAAGAAATCATCAGGAAGCAACAGACAGAGTTGGATACAGTAAAAGCAGAAATTAAGACTCTGCCGCCTATGGAGAAAATGCTCAAGGTAAAGCGAAGCAATGAACTCCAGCAGGAAATTGAGTCATGCAGAGCAAAAGCAACAGAAGTGGAAAATTATATGTAGCCACTTATCAGCGAAGCTTTCGAGTTGAGTACTGCTGTGGACACCCAACTCAAAGTTCTGAAGGAATATGCTGCATTTTCGCAGACAAATGCCAGCGAAGCATCAGCCGCAGTATTACAGGAGTTGGTCGAAAAGGAGAAAACCGCCGAAAATATCATGCGTGGCCTCAACAAGCAGTTCACTATATTCGCTGACAAATTTCACCTACCAGAAGAGCAGCAAAGTGTCCCAAGACGGGCCACTGGTGAGACTTAGGGGCCTGTTGGGGCGCGCACCTTAACAGTCCCTAATTTTGGTAACTCCACAGGTTTTGTGGAAGTTGTAAGCAGAGTTACGACTCAAAATAGTCTTAGGGGTGTCGAGGTTGAGTCAGAGTCTTTTTTTTGTAATAAACCCATGGTTTAAGTCCAGGTTTTAGGGTTCAGCGTGCCCATGGTTTTGTAATAAGTGCACTATAAATAAGCACTCTTGTAAAGAAGTCAGTTTAGGCTTTTGATGTAAGATGAATTAATGTGAAGCTAAGGCTATTTGGTAAGAGAAGGTTAAGTCCCAGCTGTGTGTGTGGATGACCTCTATAGCTGTGTGCGCAGAGGGTTTTGGGTGATAAAGGAAATCTGCAGCTATGTGCACAGATCAGAACTGTGGTTTTTGTAAAGAGTTGAATAAAACACAGTTCTGTGGACGTAACCCCTAAACTGGGGGTGAACCATGTTATATCATGTGTTGTGGTTTTTGTTGTGTTGTTGTTATGTCCTTTATGCATTGATAAATATATATCCGATAAGTAAGATCACTACTAAATATTAACTTCGCTAGAATTCCCAGTAAAGGATTAAGCAAGGTACTGTTTGTTTATCTAACCGTGAACCTAAATAAGTAATTATTAAAGTTTTGCATTGTATGATTATAAGTGTTAGAAACTAAAGATACAGTAATGTCCCTCTTCTGCTTGTAGAAACCTAATTCTGCGGCACCCCATAGCTGTTTCGGGTGAGACTGCAACATGTTCACAGGTTGTTGCCGAAAGGGCCAACACTGTGGGTCTTTTGTTGGTGCGAATTTAATGGTATAAAGCCTGGGTCTGCCCTATAGCCCAACACCTAGTAACTACTATGGTGTAGTCGAAACTATTGGCATTATATATTATAAGTTTTGTTCCTTATAAAATACTAGTTCCAAAGCATGGTTTAAATGATAAGCATGATTGACATTATATGCAATCATATGAACTAGCTAAATGTTCGATGGCATGAATTTCATTATTGGCAATGATATGAATCTTTATAATATATTCGATTGCATGATTTGTATTATTGGCAATGATAAGTTTAAAATCTAAAATGCAGCACAGACATTAGAACTCAACCCACACTTGGTTAGATAATTGGAAGGGCACATGGACAAGTCTCCTCCATGCGTTGGTTGACTTAAAAGGTTTGAAACCCAACTCCTTTGCACTTTGGTCTGAGGGTTTTTCCTCCTGCAAGCTGCGCTGTGAGTGCTTGCGGCCATGAAAGGCCTGCCACTGCCTTATTCTTTGGCACTGTAACCTGCATTACTGTGTAAAGTGTAATATGGTATTGTAGTTTGTGTTTCGGTTTCTCTTGTGAGTGAAGAAATCACTATGTGAGTGGTTAAGGATTCTTCAAGTGGCTCAAATCCTATAAATGGTTTTACCCTTGTATCTTATCGTTCCTTTCCTTGGCATCGTGAAACTTGAGACTGTCTCCTTGTTGTTTCTATCGTAGAGTTGGTTTAAGAGTTTTCTTGCCTCTCGATTTAGTTCACTCGAGTGGGGTGACTGTTTTCTTCTCAGCTCCAATCTCATTACAGGTATACACTTTTACTCTGCTCGAAATCCTTTTTGTCAAAGATTTACTAAGTTAGGGTTTTAAATAAATTATGAACAGAGTTTGATTAACTTTGGATTTATGTTCTTGCAGGCTGCTACTAATAGCTCCGGGCTTTGAGTGGAAAGCAAGCTCGTGCATTCAAAACTTCGTGGCCTTCCAACTGGTAAGCCCCAGTCTCATCGTGGGTTCTCCCTGCTTGCGGTTTGGGTTGTTGGATGAAGGTTCCTGTGGTTGGAAACATGGCTTCAGATTCTCTGTTGGTTGAGATATTTAGTTTGTTGATTATTACCCATGTTTTAATTGAAAACCCTTGTGATACTTCGTTGGGTAACACAGGCTCTTGAAGCCGTGATGTATATGTGGTTTTGGTTAAGTAGTTTCATCCTTACGGCTTAAGTGATGTAATGTTGTTGTTTAAGATTATAAATATCCTCCTCTGTGCTTAGAGATGTTAAGTGACCTCTGTCTCGTTGCTTCAGTTTTTCTTTTACATTTGAACTTCAAGAAAATGAAGACTGTGAATGGGGTTATACTTATCATGTCAGTAATGTATTTTATTTACAGTTAATATAAAAGACTTATGTATATTTTTTTTATTTAGCAGGCTTGGGTTTCGACCCATCGATTCAAAAGGCTATAAGCCTACCTTTGATTAAGGATTTCTATTGCAAATGGTTAATAAATACTGGTTTATTTTTCTCAGGATTTACATATGTATTGTATTTATTAATACTCTGTAATTATAATTATTTTAAAGCACTGTTGTGAAATAATAATTTAAATTCTAGGACTCTGCTTTGAACATGATGTTTAACCCTATAGTTTAAAATAAATCCTTGTTTATAATTACAGCATTAATAACTTTGTTTTCAAAATAGGATAAGGAAAGATTATATGACTTACAGTTATAAGTATGATGCTAACTGTGTAAGAAAATAAGAAATCCTAAACAGTTCTGCTTCTAAATCTTAGTTAATAAATACTTAGGTTTTAGTACAGCATACTCAAAACAAGGGTAATGTTTACTTTCAGTAATTTTTGTAAAATAAAAGGATTATAAAAGAATCCTTAGGTCTTGGATAAGACACACTCTGGTCTATAAAGTTAATATTTATAAATTGTTTTATTATTTCCTTTTTACATGTTTTCTTAAATATTAGTTGCTTACTTTACTTCTGTTAACTATAATACCTTGGATTTTATCAGTATACTAATACTGGAAATAATAATATTTACTATGTTATACCTATGTTTCTATTTAGTTGGCTAAAGTAATAAGTGCAGACAAAACATAGAACTACTATTTAGTGAAATTCATAAACATTGAAGTAAAATCTATCTACTGTTTACATTCAAATAAAAAAATCATTTCATTTACCTAAGAAATCCAACTGTGCTAGAGTATGACCTGAGTTCAGGTGTGGAAAAACACAGCTTGGAAATTTTAATTCTATTTGTTTCACTATTTACATAGTCATTTCCATTTCTACTATAATCTATAATTTTACTAAACCTAACATTACACATTTATCTTTCATTCATAAACCCTAAACACTAACATGCCTGTAGTAGATAAACTAAGAATTATTTAACTGAAGACAAATAAAGAAAATAGAACCTGTTGAAGACAAGTCGACAATAGCTTAAGGAGGTTGTTCCTCCCAACCAAACTCCTGGAGAGTGCTCAAACAACGCTTCCTCGGGACCCTTGAGCTTTTTCCTGGTCTTCTTGGCTGAGAACTGGGTAGAGAATGCAACTGTAAGACCTCTGTCACCTAACTAGTCCAAGTACCTCAGTAATAAAAATATGCTCTCAGCAGTATGATCTTCAGATTAGAAACTGCAACTAGATCAATCTCAGTAGTTATCCCCTCAAACACACTCCAGAATCCCCTCCATTTAATTTCTCTTGATTAAATTCGTTCACCCTGAATGATCACTTCTCTAGAATGAGCAGCCTCATCTCTCTTCAATGGGAAATTTTATAGAGATGCATAGGTCTTATGGGTCAGTTTTCATTAAATGAGCCACTTGCTCTGATTCCACTTTCTTGGGGAATCATGACCACAAATATAGGGAAGTTTGCACCTGCAACAGTTGGAAGTGGTTTGAGGATGCTGCCACTTGTCAGTTTGCTCTCCACCTAGTATCCTCCACCAATTAACCAATAAACACTCTTTTAATAGCTTCCCTAAGCTATTGTCTCCTCATTTATTTATTTATAAATAAAATATTCTAAATTTACGTTAAATATTCTTGACCCCACTGGGTCATCAATTACAACTTAGCATAAAATTTAACACAATGTTCCTCAAAAATTATAAAATTGTTTTTGCAAATTGGGGCATGTGACACCTTTTTAGCAACCCATTAAAAAAATAAGAATGTGCTAAAACCTGAAAATAATACAGGAATAAAGCCTAGACAACAAAATTTTAAACAACTCGTCGTCGCTGGGGTCGCATAAGATTTCTTAACCTTGATTTCGTTTGAATTGTATTCATATTGCTCGGCCTCACCCTTTTGTGCAACATAAGCCTTGGTAGGAGGTTTGCTGATTGAATTGACTTGCCTTGAAGCTAAATTTGAAACATCTTGCCTCTTTGGAGAAGGTAGCACTCGTGCAATCAGGCTCTGTAGCTTTTGTTCTTCCTGTTAGCACTATATTGGAAATGGTGGATTGCTTAATTGAAGGGTTTGGAAATAGTCATATTTGAAAATTTTGGTGGAAGCACCCTTCAAATTAATTGGTT
>LPNX010081575.1:164469-195986 GCA_001517045.1 Pseudotsuga menziesii | reverse complement strand
CCTTGCGGGTAGCCGTATAGGCTTTGTTTTGGACATACTCCAAGTACTCTCGGGTATATCTGGAGTCCCCCTTAAGCCTAACTTAAACAACTCATACTCTTTTTTCAACTTAAAACGTACCAAGATGCAATCGCAAAACATTTATTCCAGACACATGCAAGCACACTGATCTTTTTTGACTCCATTATTAAGGCACTGGTCTTTTCTGCTTCATATTTATATTGTGTATCAATCTTGTGCTTTCGTGTGTATCTTTGTATCTTGTCATCTTGATTGTTTATAGTTAAAGTTTTCAAACTCCTAAAATAACTGATTCAATACAACATCATTACACTAAGAAATCATCCTTAGTAACTTAATAGGGTCTACCCCCCTTGGCTTCGTTAGGAGTTGAGCCTAAACGGAGGAGTCAAGAACAAGGTGACAGCCTTGACTCGAGACTTGCCCCCAAGGACACACCGAGTGGCTTGAAGATTTTTGCCACGTGATCCAGGTGTGTGAAAAGGCGGCAACAGTTACAATATTCTTTCATTATAGGTCATCAGATGAAGAGAGGGTTTTGATCTACAGTGGTAGATCATTCCGCAAATGAAACATGGGGAAGAAATTTAAATCATCTCATTGGCGGAATGGAGGTAAAAGGAGTTCAATATCGACGGTTCAAATTAAAGAAGCTGTGGATCAAGGGTGGAAAGGATTTCTGCGGATCGGATATGCAAGGAGTAAGCTAAGGTGTTGGATTTGTGGAATCCATTAAAAGGGTGCAGTTTTGAAGGGTTGAGATTGACGCAAATTCAGATCAACGACGATGGAGCATTTCACAAATTGGAGATGCTCAAACGAAGGAATTTTTTGGATTTGCGGAACGGGTTAGCTGGTGGAAAGATCGAATGGACAAGATACGAGCGTAGATAGATCTGCAGTCTGAAACAATTCAGTGGATTGAACTAGCACGGAGAAATTCCAAGTTGAAATCCACGAAAAGTGTTAGGGGCCACGTTGATCAACGGCTATGATTGCGATTGGGTTTTGATCAACGGATAAGGTGCATTCCGTGAATTGAAGTTGCTCGATTGATCATGCTTAAAACAATTAGTGGAATGTTAAAGCTCTCGCAGTTTGACGGTTCTGATGAAGGTAGGTTGCAGATCGATGGTTGATGTTGATTCCGCCAAAGAGAGTTGTTCAAGGTGATAATGTTGGGTCTCGGTATTGACATTTTTCACATGAGCGGTTCAGATTTCAAAGAAGAATAAATCTGCGATGTAGATTACGGTAGGTACACAGTGGTTATGGAACATAAAAAAATTTAAAAACACTTACGTGGAGGTCAAAAGGTTTGTTTTTTCTGAGCAATGGAATTGACGGTAACCCTGACTGTGTGCAAATTTGCAGTGTGGACGAGTCTGAACACTGTGCTAATTGACAAGGTAGGCATCCTGAAACCTTCCAAGTGTTGATGTATTTGTAACTTCGGAATGTATTTGCTTATATATTTTATGTATTGTACCTCGATGTTCCTATCGGGAAGTATCTGTAATGTAATTGAGTCATGTAATACCCCAATGTTCCTATCGGGAGAACCAATAATGTAAACAAGTCATTTAAATTCATAGAGGGTAACCCTCCTTATTGTTCAGGGGTTAAAGTCCCCATGGTTTCGGGGCACTAGGGTTATTATACTCTCCTGGAGAAGTAGGCCCTGGTAAGTTATTTTCAAGTCGAGAATTAGTATAAATAGAGAGAGAGACTCTCTATTTATCAAACTGTCACTCACACTTAGTTGTAGTGCATGAGTGAGAGAGAAGGAGCTGGGATAAGAGAGAGAGAACAGTTGTCGGAGATCGTCTTACTGTCTTTGGGTTTTACTTTTTTTATTGGTGCTTATTCCATCTCTGAGGAAGTTGTAGGGTTTTCTCCTTTATGGTTTCCCTAAGGAAAATCTTTGTGTCTATTATTTCTTGTGATTGATTATTGTGCATGTTATCTCTCAGATAAGATCCTAAGACAATACTGCCAAATTGATAAAAATCTAACATGGTATCAGAGCTAACCTAAGAAGAAGACACTATGCAGCTGCGGAAGCTAGGGCATTTTAATTTTTGGGTCTCTCTCCACAATCCATCAGCAAAAGCAGGGTGGTTTGAACCTCCATTGAAGGGCACATCTTTCTGTTGAAGCAAAATCTGATTTTGAGCATTTTCAATTTTTGACCTACCACTACATCGAGAAATTAAGGATTTTCACTGAAGAGAAATTTTTTAGTGAGCCCATGCTAGGATTTTTCTCCTCCTCAAAATCTAGGTTTAGAGACAAGAATCAAGGTTTTTGGTTGGGTAGAACTCTGGGAAAGTCAAACCCTAATTTTCCCTGGAACCATAAAACCAGCACTGTAGAAGATCAGCTCCAGATCCATTTTTCAGCTTCTCAAATTGGTAAGACCTAAATATTTTGCATTTCTATTTGAGGTTCTCTTTTAAGATGTCTCATCACACAAAGTTTGATGAAAATATTGAGGGAGATGATAAATTCTGAGCCTAGAAGTATAGGATCTCCCTGGTCCTGGAAGAAAATGAGTTGGACTCTTACATCAGTGAAGAAGTTCCAGTTCCAGAGGGAGATGAGTCTAAGGTCTTACACAAAAATCAACTGGTCATGGCTAAGAGGATTATTGCTAATTCAATCAAGGATCACCTCATACCACAAGTGTCCTCCCTAAAGACACCTAAAGCTATGTTTAATGCCCTGATCAAAATGTTTGAAGGAAAGAACATAAATCGGAAGATGACTTTGAGGAACCAGTTGAAGAATGTAAAGATCCAAAATATGGAGACCATACAGTCATACTTCACAAGGGTCTCCAGATCAAAGAACAACTTGAAGCAGTGGATGAAGAAGTGGAGAATGCAGAAATTGTGATGACTACCTTGAATGGTCTCCCTAGATTATGGGACTCCTTCATTCAAGGTATTTGTGCAAGAAATAAGCTAATCAAGTTTAGTAGGCTGTGGGAAGAATATTGCTCACAAGAAGAAGCTATAATAATAGCCCGAGAAGAAAAGATGGGAAGTGATGATCAAGCTCTCACAGTACACTCCAAGAAAAGCAGAAGAGACTTTCATCACCCCAAAGGTAAGAATTCTCACCAAAAAGGTAACTCAAGAAAAACAAACAGAGATTTATCTAAAATCAGATGTTTTACTTGTGATGAGAGAGGACACTATGCTAGAGATTGTCCTAGGAACAGAAATGGCTCTCACAAGAAGAAGGGAAACAAGAGAAGACATCATGCTCATGCTGCAAAAGATGATGAACCTTCTGCAAAGACAATCAAACAAGAAAGTGATGAAGAATATGTTCTAATTTCCGCTCTCATGGGAACTACCACACATGGGAGAAATAATTGGCTTATAGACAGTGGGGCTTCCAAACATATGACGGGATTCAAAGAATCCTTTGTGAAACTATCTAAACATTAGTCACCTCACAAGGTGAAACATGGGGATAACTACCAGTATCCAATAAAAGGTAGTGGTGAATCCTCCTATAAGCTAGACTCTGGAAAGTCTATGAAGATGAAGGATGTCTTGTTTGTACTAGGACTAAAGAAGAATATCCTCTCCATATCTGCATTGGATGCAAAAGGCATAAGGGTTGCATTTATAGATGGCCAAGTTCTTATGTGGCCAAAGGGAAAGACTATAGATGATGTAGTAGTAATTGGGGAACAAGAAGGAGGACTATACAAATTGAAGGGCCAACCAGAACAAGCTTTGGCCCATGACTCAGTACAGCCAAATGAACTTTGGCATACAAGGCTTGCACATGTGCACTATAGAGCACTACCACTTGCAAGCAAAGTTGTTGAAGGTCTTCCATAAATACAGACAAAACATGATGGTGTCTACAAAGGATGTGCAAAAGGAAACAGCACAAAGAAGACATTTCCAAGTAGCAAGAGCAAGGCAAAAGGAATCTTGGAAATCATCCAATCTGATGTATGCGGTCCAATGTCATCCAGTTCATTAAGCAGGTATGTATGCTATGTTTCTTTCAATGATGATTTTTCTAGGAAGACATGGATATACTTCTTGAAAAACAAAGATGAAGTATTCAGCAAATTCAAGGAATTCAAATCCTTGATCGAGAACCACATAGAAAACAAGATCAAGACGTTTCGACCGGAAAATGGCGGAGAATTCACATCAAATGAATTCAAAGAGTTATGCAGAGATTCAGGGATTAAGAGGGAGTTATCCACTCCATATAATCCACAGCAGAATGGGGTTGCAGAAAGGAAGAATAGAACGATCATGGAAGCTACAAGGGAAATGCTTCATGATCAAGATTTTCCCATGCATCTATGGGCAGAAGCTATCAGGACAACGGTGTATGTACAGAATTGTACTCCACATGGTGTACTAGAGAACAAGACACCTCAAGAAGTATTTTCCAGCAAGAAACCAAAGGTTAGCCGTCTCAGAATATTCGGTTGTCCAGTGTACATACACATTCCAAAAGAAAAGAGGACAAAGTTAGATCCTTCTGGAAAGAAGGTTATATTTGTGGGATATACTGAAAGCTTGAAAGCTTACAGAATATACTTCCTAGGATTCAAGAAGATCGACATTTGCAGAGACATAACATTCGACAAAGACTCAACTTACAACAAATCCAGAAAGAGACCAATTGAAGACTCTCAAGAAACAGAAGTACCTAGAATTCAAGATACTACTATGAATGATGAAAATCAAGATGAAGATTGAGAAATAGAAGAACCCTAGGAACCTGTAGATCCACCCCAAGAGAAGAATCCTCACAATAGGAAACCTGCATGGGTTCGAGAGGCTATCCAAGGTGCAGAAAGAAATGGGGCTCCAAAAGAAATGCACAGAGAGAGGAAAAGAGCTAGGTCATGATCCAGTTATGTACCCCTGTTATGTGCCATCATTGATAAAGAACCTTCCAACTATGAAAAAGCAGCAGAGAAGAAAGAATGGAAGGATTCTATGATCGAGGAGTACCAGTTGATCATGAAGAATGATGTCTGGGATCTTGTCCCTACACCAAAGGGGAAGTCTGTCGTGACTTCCAAGTTGATCTACAAGATCAAGCATGTTGCAGATGGAAGCATAGAGAAATATAAAGCAAGATTTGTGGCTCGTGGCTTCTCCCAAAAATAAGGAATATATTATGAAGAAACTTTTGCACCTGTAGCCAAATACACTTCCATCAGATCAATACTTGCTCTGGATTCAATGATGAAATGGATGTCAAGACTACTTTCTTGAATGGTGTAGTAGAAGAGGAAGTGTATGTGGAGCAGCCACTCGGTTTTGAGACACATGACACAGAGACTCATGTGTGTAGATTGAAGAAATCCCTGTATAGTTTGAAAGAGGAACCCAAGACATGGTACGGCAGAATTGACAGCTTCCTATCCAGTTTGGGCTTTACCAAGAGTAAAGCAGATTCCAACCTTTACTACAAGTTTGAAGAAGGGAACCCAGTGATACTCTTACTGTATGTAGATGATCTATTTGTAACAGGTGTGGATGGGTTGATCATTGATACAAAGAGGAAGCTTGCTGTTGAGTTTGAGATGAAGGACTTGGGTATGATGTACTACTTTCTAGGCATGGAGGTGTGGTAGAATGCAGTTGGAATCTCCCTAGGACAAGGGAAATATGTAGTAGAGATCCTAAAGAGTTCGGGATGATGGACTACAAGGCCATGACCACACCTATGGCATTGAACCTGAATTTATTGAGTGATGCTTCATCAGATATGGTTTATGCTACAATGTATCGTCAGATGATTGGGTCCTTGATGTACCTGATGAATACAAGACCAAATATTTGCTTTGTTGTGAACACATTGAGCCAATTCCTAACAGATCCCAGACATGTTCACCTGATTGCTGTAAAGAATATTCTGAGGTACCTGACGGGTACAGTTTATTATGGGTTCAAGTATAAGGGGGATCATAATATTAACCTGGAAGGTTACGTTCATTCAGATTGGGAAAGCAGTGCCATTGATAGGAAGATCACTTTGGGATGTTGCTTCAGTATGGGATCAGGTGTGATCTCTTTGTTTAGCAGGAATTAGTCCTGTGTGGCACTAAGTACAGCCGAAGCAGAGTATGTCGCAGCTTGTTCAACTAGTTGTGAGGCAGTGTGGCTAAGGAAGCTACTATCTTATTTAATTGATCTTTAGTTGGATGCTACTTGTATATAGTGTGACAACCAGAGTTGTGTGAAGTTGTCAGAGAACTCGTTGTTCCATGACAAGTCGAAGCATATCGAGATCAAATATCACTATATCAGGGATATGGTGCAGAGGGGAGTAGTGAAGCTCCAATATATTGTGACGGACGAGTAGATAGCTGATGTGTGGACCAAGCTATTAGCCAGCGTGAAGTTTGAGTACTTCAGGGAGAAGCTTGGTCTTCTCCACATCGAGGTTCCTTCCAAGGGGAAGTGATGAGTCCGTGAGCCCTTCTGACATCATGATAGGATTGGTTCCTTCCATGGTCAGATGTAAGTGCATATCCCTTCTGACATGGTGATAGGATTGGTTCCTTCCATGGTCAGATGTAAGTGCAGAGCCCTTCTGACATGCTGATAGGATTTGTTCTTTCCATGTTCAGATGTAAGTGTAGATCCATTATGATATGACTATGGGATTGGCTCCCACATGATCAGATGTAAGTACAAAGCCATTCTGATATGACTATGGGATTGGCTCCCACATGATCAAATGTAAGTGTAAATCCATTCTAATATGACTGTGGGATTATCTCCCACATGATCAAATGTAAGTGCAGAGACATTCTGATATGACTGTGGGATTGGCTCCCACATGATCAAATATAAGTGCAGATCCTTTCCCTAGATGATAGATGGTGTGTGCTATCATGCCGACAGATGTTAGTACAGATCCTTTCCCCAGATGATAGATGGTGTATCCTATCATGTCGACAAATGTAAGTACAGAGCCTTTCTCTAGATGGTAGATGGTGTGTCCTATCATGCCATTAGATATAAGTGTTGAGCCCTTCCTTGGATAGTAGATGGTGTGTCCTACTATTCCAAAGGATGTAAGTGCTAAGCCTTTCTGACTGGGTCAGATATAAGTGTTGAGCCTTTCTGACTGGGTTAGATATAAGTGTTGTGCCTTTCTCTGGATAGTAGATGGTGTGTTGTGCTATGCCAGTAGATGTAAGTGTTGAGCCTTTCCTTGGATGATAGATGGTGTGTCCTATCATGCTAGTGGATGTGAGTGTTGGCCCTTTCTGACATGGTGGTGGATGTGTTCCTCCCATGGTCAGATGTGAGTGTTGGGCATGTCTTTCTGATATGATGGTGGATGTGTTCCTCTCATGGTCAGATGTAAGTGTTGGGCGGGTCTTTCTAACTGGGTCAGATATAAGTGCTAAAGAATATGAATACCTACCTGGATGTTAGGCCTACAACCAGCATGAAAAAAGGCTTGGCTCTGTAGAACTTCCTATGACGAGAATAATTGAGAGATAGCACCAGTTGATTGAGATGGAGGAAGCAGTGATGATGATGATGATCCAGTGATGTTCCATCTTTGATGATGATCCAGTGATGATCCAACTTTGATGATGATCCAGTGATGATCCAGACTTGATGTTGATCCAATGATGTTGGTCCGATGATCTAGACTTGATGTTGATCCAGAGAAGAAGACTTCTGTTGATGATTTCTGTCAAGAGAATACCTTCCCAGTTAAGAGGGAGTGTTGATGTATTTGTAACTTTGGAATGTATTCACTTGTATATTTTATGTATTGTACCCCGATGTTCCTATCGGGAAGTATCTGTAATGTAATTGAGTCATGTCATACCTCGATGTTCCTATTAGGAGAATCAATAATGTAAACAAGTCATGTAAAGTCATAAAGGGTAACCCTCCTTATTGTTCAAGGGTTAAAGTCCCCACAGTTTCGAGGCAATAGGGTTATTAGACTCTCCTAGAGAAGTCATCCATGGTAAGTTATTGTCAAGTCAGAAATTAGTATAAATAGAGAGTGAGACTCTCTATTTATCACACAGTCACTCACACTCAGTTGTAGCACATGAGTGAGAGAGAAGGAACTAGGATAAGAGAGAGAACAGTTGTCGGAGATCATCTTACTGTATTTTGGTTTTACGGCTGCCATTGGTGCTTATTCTATCTCTGAGGAAGTTGCGGGGTTTTCTCCTTTATGGTTTCCCCGACGAAAATATTTGTGTCTAGTGTTTCTTGTGATTGATTGTTGTGCATGTTATTCTCTTAGATAAGATCCTAAGAAAATACTGTCAAATTGATAAAAATCTAACACCAAGTACTTATAAAAATGGATAAAATGGATGAGATAGAAGTGGTAGAAGTGGCGGAAAGTGAAGAATTAGGGGTTTCCTATCAGAAGGGTGAGGAAATTTTTGAATACAAGAATGCTAAATATCTGGATACCATTTTACTGAATGAAACAATTGAGACAGCTAAAAGTAAATTGAAAATTCTTAAGGACCGGGGTAGTGACACCCATGGTGTTTTCAAGTCTTTCTTTTGTTTTTTATCTATTGACCAGCCTCCAATTGCCCTGAATTTATTGATTGGTGTGCAAATAATTATTCTGCAACTAAAGAAATTCATCATGGATAAACCTAAGTCTAGGATCCTTTTCCCTATTAATGCCTCTGTTATTCGCAAAACCCTATTTGTCCCAGATGATTTTGTTTATTGATCCCATGAGTACAAAGAAGAAAACATCATACATTTCTTCCAAGAGTCCACAACCGAGAGTGAAGAATCATTTTTGAAGTCATGTTCAAATCCTGATATTGAGGTTATGAGTTTATCCTACCCTATTGATCTGGTTTTGTTTAATGAAGACACCCAGTTGTGTATAACTTTAGCCAATCAATTTTTGGGGTTAGACACTAATGGTTATGTTACAGAGTCATTGTTGAGTCTGTTGTTTATCTTGAGTACTTGCCCAATTGAGTTTGAACTTTTAGGTCAGTCTTTCCAGTCTTGTTTCCTTAAGTTTGATGAGTTCCTAGGTGAGAACATTCGTTCTCAGTTAGTCAACTTCCACGATACCAGATTTTTTAGATTCCAGTATTTGTAACACCCCAGTTTTGAACCCGTTTGCATGATGTATATAATGTAATTAATCGTGGTGAGGAGCTAAAGGCAAAATCC
Organism: Pseudotsuga menziesii; assembly: GCA_001517045.1. NCBI lineage: Eukaryota > Viridiplantae > Streptophyta > Pinopsida > Pinales > Pinaceae > Pseudotsuga > Pseudotsuga menziesii. Next base: position 186,768 of record LPNX010081575.1, on the reverse strand, counting down.
CCACCATCGATTTAGTTGTGTATGTTTCGGCAATAGGGATAGTTGCCGATGGTATATCGTTCTGTCCGGCACATTGTAGTTTGGCATCATGTAAATACGCACATCAAATAAAATAAACCACAACCAGCTACGATGAGGCAACATTGAATGAAAAGGGCATGATTCCTAAGGATAAGAAGGGGGAGTTATTAAACATTGGGCCAATGGGGAAAAGCCATGTGTCAACTGTTAAACCCATTTAGTTGTCACCCACCCTTTTGAATCACTCATTTTTTCTTGTCTCATCAGTCAACTACCACATTAAAACTGTTGTTGATTAGTTGGGATAGTTATTGCTGGGCAGTGTTGTGTGGCAGGACTGTCAGTCCTTGCCCACACGCACACTCCACCAGCAGGCTCATTCCCTCACGTAGAGAGCAGGGGAGGAGGATGATTTCATTCTCCATTCTTCCATTTGATCTTGCTCATCCTCACGCAGACGGGGGGTTTTTCTCACGGTTTTACCTTCTCACGCACAGGATTCTTCATCGTTTTCCCCATGTAGAGAGCTGGAGAAACCGTTCTCATTCAACCACGATCTTCCTGTGTATGTTTTCCTCCTGTCCATGCTGAGAGTCTGACCTCTCTCCCATTTTCAGACTATGTAATTTTCTCGTTGTTTCATTGTGAGACCGGGGCTGTTGTCTTCCCCACGTTTTTGTTGGCTGTGGTTTTCAATTACGTTTTGGGCCACTGTAGATTCTGAGTGAGCCATTTTTTGCCATCCACGATGTCCCTGTGAAGTAGCCATTCGCGATTTCTGCTGTGGGGGTGTGTTTCCATACCAATTTTTTGGTCTAAGTATATGTTTTCCCTACCCAGGCTGAAATTCTGACCACCTCTTCTATTTCGGGCTATGTATTTCCGTTGTTTCAATGTTGAGATTGGGCCCTACTGTTTCCCCATGACTTGTGGTTTGATGGGGGTTCTTTTTCGTTTTGGGTTTTCTAGGGCTATTATTGAGATTTTTTGGCCACGATAGGGCCAAGAACGACTCAAGAATCGAATTTCCCCACCCAAGCTGTGAACTGCTTGTTTTGCTGCATGTATGCAATGGTTTGCCTTCGGACTATGTTGGCTTGGATGATTTGTTGACGGCCTGATAAACCCAACTATGTTGACTTGCCGATTTATGTATTCTTGGCTGTGGGTAAGCCTACTCATTCCTTATTCCTTGGGAAATCATGCCCAGCTCGGGTGTGGCAGTTTTACTGAGAGATTGATGAGCACGCTGGCCTATGGTTGGGTGGAACATTGCAGCGACGTAGCTGGTTGCGGGGCGAGTTCTTCATTGAAAGATAAGTAATCCTGACCGTTTCATCTCTGCAATTATATCTACTGTTTCATGAATTATGATGAACATGTTGAATGTTGAAATGTTATGTTTGCTTCCACTGAATGCTGAGTAACTATGCATCTTTGTATGATGGATTATGCATCTTGGCATGTATTATGTTTAAGCTTTTAATATCAGCATTGATATATGTTCATGTGCATGGGGCTGTTTGCCCGTATGATTGGTGTTAGTAGCATCCTCTTCACCGGTCGAAGGGTCGGGGACATTACATATTGGTATCAGAGCTCATGTTGCAGCATGGGCCTCCATGGACCATGAGAATCAGCGACAGAGGTAGGTTTCCCTCCACCCAGTAGAAGAGAAATGAGAAATCAGAGAAGATGACAGGAAGATTTTTGAAATTTTCCTAAGTATGGAAATCATCGGATGGCTTAGGCTGAAGCCCACCCGATACGTCGAAGGACTTAGCCAGAATCTCCTCCGATGCATCAGATAGCCTAGGCGGAAGTCCACCCAATGAGGGACGGTCGGAAGGAATTTTCAAGAAAATTTTCTAAGTGTCAAGACCGTCGGATCGTTGGAACACTTAGTGGGAAGGACTTTCGATGTAGCAGAAGAGCTAGGGAGAAGCATACCCGACGGAGGACAGTTGGAAGGAAATTGTGGGAAAACTTTCTAAGTTTTCATCGGCCATCGGCAGAACTTAGTGGATGTGGGAACCGCAGTTTCGGCTAAGATTAGCCAAAGGCCGCTGAAACGTCGGCTCGATGTAATTAAAGAAACATCCAATATTGACTTTTGGTGTCAATTAAATTTAGTTGTTTGGATCGCCGATGCTATCGGCGGAAAATAGTTGTTGGGTCCGCCGACACATAGTGCTTAATGGTTTCGACCGTCGACAGATGCTATGTTCCGTAAAAGAAGAAGAGAAAATTTTTAAAAAATTTGTCCAAGTGCTGAAGACCATCGGCGATCGGCAAAAGATAGTAGTTTGGATCGTCGATACTTAGCCGATTGAGTACTACCGTTGCGGATGGCTAGACCACTATGCTCCCGACGAGTAGGGCCTCCGGCCACTGATGCAGTAAAGAAAGTTTGGAATTTTTCTAAGTAGTGAAAACATCATCCATCGGAAGCAGAAAGTTGTTTGTGCGCCCGTCGTTGTGGAAGCCTAGATCACTAGCCTTCCAACAGGGAGAAGTTCCAACTGTCGATGCCCGTTAGAATCAGTTCACTGATCGAAAGAAGATCGAGGATGATGGGTCATCATTGCAGCTGCTGATGGAACTATTTCACCAATGAAAAGAAGAGAGGGAGCCAATCAAGCGGCAAAAAGGAAGACTAAGAGGGAAAATTTCAAAAATTTCTCTAAGTTCGGGAATCATCGGCCATTAGCGATGGTTAGTGGATAGAGCTTCCAACAGCCGATGAGCTACGTCGGATGAAGTGAATGGATTGAACGTCCGCCGTTGCGGTGGTCTAATGGACTATCCTTCTGAAGGTTAGAGGATTCGATCGCCGACACGGTAACGCTTAGTGGATCCGATCGCCGATGAACAATGAAAAAACTAGTTGTTTTGACTGTCGAAACGTCGGATTGATAGTTGGAATGAGATCCGATTCTGCAAAAAGGAAATTTTGAGTTTTTCAGTGGGATTTCCCAACAGTTTTTCAACTATTTTCAAAAGGACTTTCAAGGGTTTTTCAGTGGATTTTCAAGGCTGAAAAGGAGAAAAGTGGCAACGATCTTATGCACCAAATTGCGCGAAAACAATAGATTTACAACAACAAAACGAGGGCACTGCCCTAGACCCGCCCTGAAGCCACAAGGGGGCAAGCCCCCTTGACCCCCGTCGTCCCCTGAGACAGTCATTCATGTGAAAAGAAAATTCTATGTTTTGGGCAAATTAGTCAAACCAAGAATTCATAAAAGATGAATGGTGCATCGGAAATGAGACCCGACAAGGAGAAAGAAAAATTGGGGTTTCAAGTGGATTTTTCAAGCAGCTTTCAACTGTTACAGTGGAATCTTTAGCAAATTCCAGCTAGTGTTACAGCGGGTTTTGTCGTAATTAACATTCTTGGCCTAAATATATTTGAGGTGGTGTGTTTTTCACACCCAAGGTCAGAATGAAGCATATGGATAGGCGTTGGAAAGCTTATCCAACAAGGAACAATGGAGAACCACTAGAGTTTGAATGAGGAGCGGAAAAGTACTAGTGGTTGTTTTGACAAACAATGTTGCTGTCAATATGGATGATTATCCTGGAATTGCATGCCTAGAGGTAGCAAGACCATGAAGTCAAACCAGCTGCTGTGTGGAAGAGGAGTTCCATGCGAGGATGTGGGACTTGAAAGGGGAAGTTTCCTTGAAACCCTATCCTGCTGATTATAATTACATTTCCTAAGTTTTATGCATGAAATGTATGAGGATATGCCTTGCATGCATAGGATATTACATGTTGGTAAGAATATTGAGAATTATACATTTATAATGAACCACTAATGATAGTTATTGCATCGGTGTTGGCATTAGTGGAAAAACCAACGACAACATGGACCTGGCTGAATATGTTGCTGATGCTGACAAATGTGACTAGCAACCTTCTAGAGGAAGGGATAAGGAAACCAGTCCATAATCAAAAGTTGGTGAGCGAATTCTGCAATCCTCTTCAAGATATCGACTAAACTGGTAATGTCGAAGGTGTAAGTAGGATCCATGCAGGTAATGGTTTAATTATGACAAATTCCAAGGAGTGGTAAAGGTAAGAGACCTCATACCATGTGGATATTTGAATGTTATACTACATTCATATAGAAAGGTGTCGTGCCTATATATGTTGATGATATTGATTATAGTAATGTATCCTATATGAAGTAGTCATGGTTAGGCCATGCATGATATGTTCAATGCATAGTATTCCTGAATCAATGCAAGGTAGCATTGAATGGATATGCATTAAAAAGATTTTATGGATCTTGAAGTCATGCATTGAATGGATGCATATGAAGGGTGTGAGTTACTAATTGCATAAGTATAGGTGCAAATGTTGTGATGCATTGCATGAATGCATTAAGATGAGTGCATGTGATATTATGAATAACTAATGGCTGAAATGATGAATTGATGACAATTCAGGAACCATTTCAAAGGCTGTTATGAATGCAGGATAGTAAGTGCATAAAGAGGATAGTCATGATCAGTTGGCTGCCGAAAATGCTCTATGGAAGAGCAAGGTGGTAAAAATGATACGCTTGTGAAGTAAGGAGTATCTACACATTTTATTTAATTGCATGAATGATGTGACTATACCTTGTAAATGTTAGTATGATAATGATTGCGTGAAGTAAATGAGTTTTGGTAACATTGATGTGATTAACATCTAGAAGTATTTGAATTTTATAAATTCTGAAAATGCTTCAGTGATGGTTGCAGCAATGAGAAGGTTATATGCATCCAGACTTACCAAGTGTTTGGTTGATTGAAGCTCAGGTTTCAGGTAGATTATTTAGAGCATGGAAATGAGAGTAATACCATGAAAAATGCCGGAATCTACCATGTGAAGGAGCCAAACCTGATGAGAAAAGTCTCATGGCTGTGAAAATAGTTGGTATGCATAATGGGTTGTTAAATTTGAATTGTGAATTTCAGATTTAAGAAATTGCTGACAACTACTAATCACTATTGGCTTGCATAAGATTGTGTCAGGAGGACACATTGTAAGTGGGTGGTCATGTTATGCTAGTAAGCATAAAATTATAATGGGCACAGTGGTGCTACTTACAAGAGACCCACAATTGAGGATCACCTCATTGCTAAGCAAATCAATTTATGTAGTAGACAGAGCTGCAAATTCCTATTGAATTTGATTACTGATGTCATTGCTTGGTTATGGGACAATCAATTGGATTGTATTATCAGATAATGATTGACTATTTGGCTATTTGATGAATGTGCCAGGGGTACACACTACAAGAAGATCAGGTGTGATGGCCTGCAGGAGCCAAACTTTATGGGGAGGTTTTCCCTTATCTTGGAAATAGGTTTCAGGTGAAACTCCATTGGACATTCTGGAAATGTCTCATCTGCACTGCATGTTTAGAAAGCAACATGAGTGAGATGGTATAAATTATGTCGATAATACATGTGTGGATATGAAATGTAAGAAGGATTTGGGATGGCTAACCGAGGGACTGTCAACTTAGAGAAGGGAGCCCCATTCCTCCTTAACGAAGGAATACTGCGTCGGCAAATGGATAAGTGTTCTGTGACCCTTGCTAATAATATGCATGTCAAATTATTAACATTCCATATGTAGAACATGTTTTGATTTTATTTCCATTATGACCGATTGCTTGAGTATGAATAGGGCCTACATGGCTCACATCGGAAAGGGGTGCACACTTTCCCAATGTCGGATCATGAAAGGGTTTTCAATATTGATTACACCTTAGGGAGTGGATGCACTCCTGGTGTCTCAATACTTGATAGTGAATGATATGAAATATGATTACAGTTTTAGAGTAATAATGCTAATGATTTTGCTTATATTGCTTGTGTTGATAGGCTAAATAGATGCAGTTGGGTGTTGCACCCTAAAGAGAAAAGGCAAATGGTTGTTGTGAGGGGTTGCGGAGTAAGGGTTATTGTTGATATAAGTGTATGTTGATATAAGTGTATGTTGGGCTGTTATATGCCTGAGGATCCATAGTAGATCCTAGAACTGGAAATGGTCATGGTAAAGTTCCAATCCCAGTCGACATGAGGGTGTACTGGCTGGACATTAATTATTTGATGTTGTGGAGCAGCCTGCGCGCTAACCTAACATCCAAGTCCATAGGTGATCCCAAGGCTTGCAAAGCAAAGCAGGATCCTGTGGACCAACGAGGAAACGCACAATACAGATAAGTATTGGATTATTTTTCTCATGAATATACATGTGTATATGATTTGGTTATGATGTTTTAAGCTCTTGTTCTAGAGATAAAACCGATGAGAATAAGCTAAACATGTGAATCTATTCAATGTTTGGATATAGGTATCGCTGGGAGCGAGGACTATGAGAGCATCCTAGGGGTACATGTGGACATATGGTTGTCCTGGAGAGCTCAGATTGAGCGGTAATGAAAAAGGTGCTAGTAAGACTGTGGAGGTCCTAGCAGCTGAGACAAACCATGTGGAGAGACTCCATGGTTTAGAGGTCTGGAATATACTAAAGACACTAAGTGTCATGACCAAGAGGGATTGGTCCAGCATTCACGGTGAAATGAAAAAGGATGAGAGCATGAAAAGCCACAGCGGTGGTGTGGGTTCTAGGATGGAACAAAACAAAGAGGGGAAAAACTCTTGCTACTCTCTCTTGCCCTTTTAATTCCATTTTCAGTCATACATGCATTCAACAATCTTTTGTTTTCACAATATATATATATATATATCTATATATCTATATATATGCATTGTGAAAACAAAAGATTGTTGAATGCATGTATGACTGAAAATGGAATGTGTGTATTTGCTTAAAGTAAATTATGAATGCTGGAATAGTTAATTCCCTGCCCAAGAATGGACATGAATGAGCTCGTGTTCCTGTTGGGAAGGCATGAAAAATATGAAAGTCTCCTTGATGAGGCTTGGACTGTCATGCCAATTGGGTAATTAACTGACTGATTTTAATGTCTATATTATGCTTTGTCTGGCAAAATTTCAATGGTGCATTTCACAGGTGAGAAAAGTGAAACCTGGTGGTGCACATTGATCATGGCAGCAGATCAAAAGTTGTTGGACTTAGCTGGAAGTCTCCTTCAAATGATTGCCAAGACCCAAGAAAATCTTGGGGAGATGCTCAAGATACAGAAAAGGCAGAATGAAATGAACCACCAGATTTTGCAAGACTCTATTGGTTTGCAAAGGGAGGTGAAAAGCCTTCTGGGGGAAATCGGTAAGGAAAAGGAAGGTGGATCAGTGATGGGACATTTGTCCAAGCGACTCGTTAAGAAACGGTCCAGGCATGAAGACTCAAGGGAAATTGAGCAAGTAAAGATGAAGCAACCAGTGAAATGTTGGGAATGCGGAGGACATCATTTACGCTGGGACTGCCAATGAGGGAACATGATGAGGGCAATAGTCACAAAGTTCCTAGGCTTCGGGATAAGCTGAGAGCTGAGAACCAGTAGGAAAAGTTCATGGAAGCTGAGGGGCTTGGTCTTGAACGTTCAAAGTAAATAATTGAATGTGGGACAGATCTGCAAAATTTTGAAATTTTGATGTGCAATTGTATATGTATTGTATATGTATTGTATATGTATTCTTATGTATTGGAACACCGAGGACGGTGTTATTCCAAGGGGGAGGGGAATGTAACACCCCGTTTTTGACCTCGTTTGCATGATGTATATAATGTAATTAATTGTGGTGAGGAGCTAAAGGCAAAATCCCCACCATCGATTCGGTTGTGTATGTTTCGGCAATAGGGATAGTTGCCGATGGTATATCGTGCTATCCGGCACATTGTAGTTTGGCAACATGTAAATACGCACATCAAATAAAATAAACCACAACCAGCTACGATGAGGAAACGTTGAATGAAAAGGGCATGATTCCTAAGGATAAGGAGGGGGAGTTATTAAACATTGGGCCAATGGGGAAAAGCCATGTGTCAGCTGTTAAACCCATTTAGTTGTCACCCACCCTTTTGACTCACTCATTTTTCCTTATCTCATCAGTCAACTACCACATTAAAACTGTTGTTGATTAGTTGGGATAGTTATTGCTGGGCAGTGCTGTGTGGCAGGACTGTCAGTCCTTGCCCACATGCACACTCCACCAGCAGGCTCATTCCCTCATGCAGAGAGTAGGGGAGGAGGATGATTCCATTCTCCATTCTTCCATTTGATCTTGCTCATCCTCATGCAGATGGGGGGTTTTTCTCATGGTTTCACCTTCTCACGCACAGGATTCTTCATTGTTTTCCCCACGTAGAGAGCTAGAGAAACCGTTCTCGTTCAACCACGATCTTCCTGTGTATGTTTTCCTCCTGTCCATGCTGAGAGTCTGGCCTCTCTCCCATTTTCGGACTGTGTAATTTTCTCGTTGTTTCATTGTGAGACCAGGGCTGTTGTCTTCCCCACGTTTTTGTTGGCTGTGGTTTTCAATTACGTTTTGGGCCACTGTAGATTCTGAGTGAGCCGTTTTCTGCCATCCACGATGTCCCTGTGAAGTAGCCATTCACGATTTCTGCTGTGGGGGTGTGTTTCCATACCGATTTTGTGGTATAAGTATATGTTTTCCCTGCCCAGGCTGAAAGTCTGATCACCTCTTCTATTTCGGGCTGTGTATTTCCGTTGTTTCAATGTTGAGATTGGGCCCTACTATTTCCCCATGATTTGTGGTTTGATGGGGGTTCTTTTTTGTTTTGGGTTTGCTAGGGCTATTATTGAGACGTTTTGGCCACGATAGGGCCAAGAACGACTCAAGAATTGGATTTACCCGCCCAAGCTGTGAACTGCTTGTTTTGCTGCGTGTATGCAGTGTTTGGTCTTCAGACTATTTTGGCTTGGTTGATTTGTTGACGGCCTGATAAACCCAACTATGTTGACTTGCTGATTTGTGTATTCTTGGCTATGGGTAAGCCTCCTCATTCCTTATTCCTTGGGAAATCATGCCCAGCTCGGGGGTGGCAGTGTTGTTCAGATATTGATGAGCACGCTGGCCTATGGTTGGGTGGAACATTGTAGCGACATAGCTGGTTACGGGGCGAGTTCTTCATTGAAAGATAAGTAATCCTAACTGTTTCATCTCTGCAATTATATCTACTATTTCATGAATTATGATGAACATGTTGAATGTTGAAATATTACGTTTGCTTCCGCTGAATGCTGAGTAACTATGCATCTTTGTATGATGGATTATGCATCTTGGCATGTATTATGTTTAAGCTTTTAATATCAGCATTGATATTTGTTCATGTTCATGGGGTTGTTTGCCCGTATGATTGGTGTTAGTAACATCCTCTTTGTCGGTCGAAGGGTCAGGGACGTTACAGTATTTTTTGTTGAAGATGTTCTTATCACACAATGAAGACAGCCTATTGTTTCCTAAATTGGTACTCACTGATGAAATGACCCAGAATTATTGCAAGTTTATGAATTGTTTGATGGCAGAAATATACAGTATTTTCTTTCAGGAAATATTGTCTAGGATATTTCCAGAGATGAAGGAAAAATTGCAGCTTTCCCCCAGTAAAATGATAGGAGACTGGTTCCTTTCATAAATTGAAACCATTATAAGATTATATGGATTTGTGCACAATCCTTAAATTCTTCCAGCCTTTCTAAAAACTAGAATATTTTCTTTGGAATTTCTTAGTTGAGGAAGAACATATCTTAAACTTCGGGAAGAGTCTGGATATTAAATTTCTCTGGGAGGAAGGGCCATATTTTGTCAAAAGTAGAGATTCTCTACCAGTAATTGATAGTCTGCTCATAATCATGGGGTTTTCTTTGGGAATTTCTGTTAATTATGATCCACACCAGGTAATCTCTAAAAGAAGATAGGAAAACAAAAATAAACCTTTTGAACATAGTGAGGTGGCTGGACTCAGAGAAGTAGCTAATTGGGAAGATTATCCTAACAAATCCCAATATAATATCAGCATGGAACAAGAATCTGTCTCATCCATGCATAGAAATAATTCTACCCCAATGGATCTTTCTAACATAGTTGCAATTGCTGGTAATATTTCATCATTAATGAGTTTTTCAGGAAATTCAAAGAAGAGAGAACATTCAGGTTTCATGGACATTGAAGAAGCAAACACTACTAGTACACCAAAGAAGTAGAAAATTGGATAAGAAGGACAGATGGTACAGGTGAAGAAGAGCAGTGTGAAAGGTAAACAAAAGCAAGGAAAATCCAAAGTAACTGGGTTGGAACTTCAGGAATATGTTTTTGATCGTGTAACCCCAAATAAGTATAATTATAAAGAGGAATGGTTGAATACCTACAGGGGAGTGGATGATAAAACCTTTGATGAAATAGCAAAATTATATGACGAAGTGAGACAATTGCCAAATCCAGATGTAACTCTAAAAACCATAAGGGATCATGCCAAAGATACCCTGAGTTTGGCCATGACTATTGGTAATAAGGTATCAGAGGTTAATGTGAGCTTAGAGAAAATCCCTACTACATATATAATATACTTTCACAGAGAAACAAATGATATCATATATACAAGATTGCTTAAATCTACATTGCAGGTGTTTAAGCTGGAGTCCAATAAAAAGAAAGCTATGGGCCTCCTACAAAAAGAAATGGCCGAGAACAGGGTTGTTTGAGTCAAAATTAAAAACTTGCAGGAAGATTTATTGAAGGTTCAAGGGAAGTCAGACAAAGGAGCAGTGGCTCAAAGGGTGTTTCATGAAAAAGAGAAAGAATTCTAGGTGCTGAAGAAGAAATTGAAAATTCCTTCCACTCAGCTTATCCAGACCTATGAATTGATTGGGTTTGAGAAGGAGAAAGAATAATTAAGCACTGAATTGAGTGATTGTAAAACAGGCTATTAAAGCTTGAAGAAAAAGAAAAATATTGGGTAAAGGATGCTAAGATTCTGATAGAAAATGAGAAGGACATAAAAGCTAAGCTAGTAGAAAAAGAAAAAGAGTTACTGGAAAAGTGTGAAAAATTTAAAGATCAATCTACTATCCTTCTGTAGAAGCAGATGCAACCTCTCTTTCTAAAGCAATGTCTCAGGTAAACCTGAAAGATGTAGAACTCACAGTATTAAAGATACAAAACAAGAATATAGAAGAGATGGATTTGAAGAAAGAACAAGAGAAGAAGGAGATAGAGGAAAAATACCAAGAAGTAATAAATCAGAATACTAAATTAACAAAGCAGGTGGTTGGTCAAATGGCCTTGCAAGGAGCCAAACAAATGATTTGGGATAAGATTATTCAGGAAGCTAATAAGTTTATACCATATTTAGATTTTATTACAGATCGGGAGAGTGCTCTGAAAGTAGCTAGACAAAATATTCTGATAATAAAGCAAGGATTAAATAAGAAGCCAATGAAAGTAGCTCAGAATTCTATCAACTTTTTAAGTGCCTTATCAGAAGATCAAGTCAGAAGGTTTGGTATCTAAGACAAAGTTGTTATTGCCTCTTGGGCTAGAAAAGTTATTGGAAAGTACATAATGTTGGATAGTGTACAGCATAAAGTTGATATTATAAGTCATAGAGTCAAATAAGTGACTAACTTATTCACTCCTTTGGTAAACAGGGGAATTCCTTTCTTCTGGGAGAAAATGGGACCATTATTGTCTCAGGAGGAATATCTAGAGAAATTGATAAATTGTAGGTCAGATCACAGTAAGTTTCAAGACATGCATCAGGCTCTGTCTGGAAGAGTTGTGTTTGATAAATTGGCTAAAGAGTTCGAGTTATTTTTTTATTTTAAATTCATGTGTGCCAAGGTGCCTAATCTTTTATATGCAGAAAGCATAGATCTCTTCTGGCACATAAAATGGTTGTTGCAGATTTTCCTAAACCGAAACAGTGGAGAACAGTTCAACAACTTTGATCAAATAAATATAAGTTACAACCATGAACACAGCACAAAGGAAACTCAGTGGAGGATATATCTTATGATAAAATGTTATTTTGATTTCATTATTTAAGAATTTTTGTTATCTCGGAACTATTTTGTAATAGACAAGTATTTTGACACATGTAATAAACGATTGAAACTGTTAGACAGTTAGGTTTATTGTTCATCTCAAGGAGCAATTGTATAAGTATTCATACATTTTATGAAGCGAGGGTTGGAACCCGTGAGATTTTGAGAGATTTGTGTATTCAAGTATTTCTTTAATTTACACAACCGAAAGTTGGCATTTTCAGATATTCATGTGTTATTTCATGTTGCAGTCTGTACTTTCCCTTCTCATGTGAATGTTTTTCCAGTTTTATCTTTCCATTATGTTTTCCTTCATGTCTGAAATGAGTGTATAAAAGTTTAGAATTCATATTTACTATGCTCTAGCTATTCTTTTCAGATATTCACCAAATATTTCTTCTCAAGTTGATACAGAATTCATTTTTATAGTGCTCTGTGTTAATGGTCTGTTCATGTTCTTCCTTTTCCACCAGATAATCAAATTTTCACTGTGACTGAGTAGCTACCTTGCCTCTGCTAAAAATTCCATGCATAAGTTATGTTTATCTATATTCATATCTTAATTCCATATCCCAATGGTCATGTGTTCTATTTGAATCAATCTTATCAATTACAAACAATTTTTCTTATACATATCTGGCCTTGTTAATATTTTGTAAGAGATCCCTCTTGGAAGAGAAAAAATCTAGTTTTCTCTTTAAAAGTGGTTTTTGTTGTTACCTAGGAATAGAATTTACAACCTTTTGTAATTTTCTAGTGTTAACAAATTTGCGTTGTTACCAGGGAATGAAAGTGCATATCAGCCCTGGGAAGAACGACAAGGATTTCAAAGTTTCAAGAAAGAATTTCCTGTGGGCAAGCAAAAGTTTCCACATTCAAAGAAGGTTGTACATTTTCCTTGCCGACTTCACATTCATTTTGAAATGTATTATAGAAGACATCCTGGCTTTCAGGAGAGCTAATAGGAGAGGTAACCCTAATACTGAAACTTTACAAAGCGTGGAGAATCCAGAAAGATTGCTTAGAAATAAAAATAAAGAAAAAATAAAATAGTTATCAGTTTGGTGCATCATCATCTCAATATTTTCATAGTATACAAGAATCTGAATGGGAAACTAGTGTTGAAAGATTACTGTTAAAATCAAAATTTGAATCTGACCTAAAGAAAGTTGAGATTAACCCTAGTGGGTTAAAATCATATCTTCTTGATGCTTTGTGGCAGAACCTTCAAACTCTAATAAAAACTGAAAAAATTACTTCTATTGACCAAAACTCTCTTTTTCATATTCCTCAACCTATTCAGAATCCTCCAACTTCCCAAAATTTACCATTTTCTCCAAATCCACCTAGAACAATGGTTGCAACTAGGTTTGCTCCATTGGCCTTACCTGCAGTGTTACATGACCTTCCCTTAAATTATTCCCAAAGGATTTCACTGTATGATGGAGAAGGCAATGTTACTGCAAAATACCATGTTGGAAAATTTGATGAATTTATAGATTTGGAAGAGGTTGATTATGAGGATTTCAAGATGAGGTTGTTTGCACAGAGCTTGTCTAGGAAATCCAAAAAGTAGTACAAATATTTACCTACTGGATCTATTCGAAACTTTGCAGCTTTCCAAACTACATTCTTGGATAGATGGGATGATAAGAAGAGTCCATTACAAGTCCTATACCATTACAATCATCTTTAAAAATGAGGTTTCGATTCATTCCATGAGTTTTCCAATAGGTTCATGAGAGTATATAATTCAATACCTACTGATATTAAGCCTTCAGCTGGTGCTGCTAAACTTCATTATGCAGAATCCTTTGATAATGACTTTGCATTGTTGTTGAGAGAAAGAAAATCAGTTAGTCTTCCTACTATGTTTACAGATTCCTTGGAGGTAGAAGCTAATATGATGGCATGTGGGAAGATAAAACAAAGGGTAGATGTTGATAGGAGGAAAGGTAGAGAAGAAAATATTCCCTCCACCTCTTCTGCTTCTTCGTCTAATGATATCAAATTTGAAATGATGCTGAAAACAATGGAGAAGTTGATGGATAGGCTGACTATGGATACTAGGCCAGTGAATTGAGAACATAATGTACCCCATATCATAAACCCTAACTTTAGAAGACCTATTCCTCCTCCACTCCCACAAAATAGACAAAGAGACATGAGGAATCCTAGGAACCAATAAGATTAGCAAATAAGACCACCTTTCCCTGAAAATTATGTTGCTGATGAAGATGGTGCAGAGTAAATTGAATACCATATTCATCATTTTGGTGATTTAGATTTTGAAATCTATTTGACTGAGGAGGAACACAGTATGTTTTCACAAGAGGATGATAATAGAGATTTTGAGGAGGAATTGGTACAGTATCAGAAGGGGTATATGCATGCTATAGATGATGTGAAAAAGATCAAATTGAGAAGTAGATATGTTATTATAAATAAAGGAAGGTTAAATCCAAATCATCCTTCCAGTAGTCAGATGAATACTGAAAAAAGAAACGAAAAACAAAAGGAATTTGTTATACATAAAGAGATTGAAAATAGAACTGAGAAAATAAAGGAGTTAAAACAAACAGCACCCATAGAGGTAGCTAAAATTTCTTCCATTTTTAATCTACAAAGCGAACTTGCTAAGTTGAAGATTTCAATTCCTTTTAATGAATTGCTCAAAAATCAGGAGTATATGAACACAATAACAAAATTGGTCAGAAATCAGGGGGAGGCTCAGCCAGATATTTTGGAAGTGACAGATGACAATCCTAGCATTGTTTTGGGGTCTAATATTGATGATGTGGATAATGAGGAAGTACCACCTTTTTATATGAGCTTAAATGTGCATGACATGGTGTTGCATAATGCTATGTTAGATTCAGGTGCTTCAAATATTTTGATGCCTAAAGGAGTAGTAGAAAGTTTGGGGTTAGAGATTACAAGGACATATAAAGATTTGTATTCTTTTGAGTCCAAAAGGGTCAAATGTTTGGTTTTGATAAAAGATATGGTAGTATCCTTGAATAAATTACCATCTAAAACTGTGGTCATGGATGTTGTTGTGGCTAATATTCCTCCTAAATTTGGTGTTTTGTTGTCAAGATCTTGGACTTCAAAGTTAAAAGGAAGTTTGCAAATGGATATGTCTTATGCTACAATTCTTGTTCTTAACGAAAACAAGAGACTGTACAGTGAAAAAATATCACCATATGTTGTTAGCAGTCCAAATCAGCCAGGAGTTCATCATATTTATGTTGTTGATATAGACTTAGGGTCATCCATTTTCTTCAATGATGTTTCTCCTTGTAATTCAAAATTTGTTGTGCCAAATAAATGCAAAAAGGATAAAAAGGTGATAAATGAACAGGAAGCATTGGAAAGAAAACAAAAGGAACAAGGGTGTGGACTATGTATTTTGATGGGTCAGTGGCTAAAGTGGGTTTTGGTGCAGTTGTATACATAATTTCCCCTATTAGATATTTTAAATCGTTTTCCTACAAGTTGACCTTTGAATGTACTAATAATGTAGCAGAATATGAGGCCTTGTTGTTGGGTTTGCATGCACTAAAGGATTTGGGAGCTAAACGAGTCCAAGTTTTTGGAGATTCAGAACTTCTGGTAAATCAAGTGAATGATAATTATCAAACTAAGCATCCCAGAATGAGATCTTACAGGAATGAAGTGTGGATTTGTTTGGCAATTATTTCATAGAACACATCGTCAAAGTGGTTCCTAGATATAATAATACAGTAGCAGATTCCTGGGCAATTGCTGCTGGAAAATTTAAGACTCCTACTGCAGGTAAAAGAAAATATAAGGTTGACATTGTGAACAAGCCTTCTATACCAGACAATACCAAGTACTGGAAGGTTTTTGAAGATGATATGCAAATCAAAATATTTCTGGAATTGTCTGGTGAGTTTGTAAATACACAAATAGAAAATGAAAGTGTTGATTCTAAAACTTTTCAAGATATTGATGAAGATGAAGATGCAATTGCTGAAACAGAGAAGTTGAAAGGCTCATTAGGAGGAAAATATATAGTCCAATTTAAGAGTATTCATATTCCTAGAGGTTTAATTCTCTTAGAGAAGCTTTTCGACCAAAATGATGTTGTCAGAGATCCTAAAGTAAAACCTGTCGAAAACGTTGTTGAAGATTAAAATATTGGTACCGAGGATAATCCCAGAATTGTAAAGTTGTCCAAGAAATTTCCTGATAAAGAAAAAGATGATTATGTGAACCTGATGAGAAAATACACTGATGTATTTGCATGGAGTTACGATGACCTGAAAGAATATGACACTTCCATTATACAGCATACTATTCCAATTAAGCCTGGAGAAAAACCATTTAGGTAGAAACTCAGAAGGATTAATCCAATGCTATTGCGTATCATTGAAAAGGAGATCAAGAAATTATATGATGCCAAGATAATTGTAACCCTGAGATTCTCAAAATGGGTTGCTAATTTGGTGCCTATGAGAAAGAAGAATGGTGAAATAAGACTGTGTGTCGACTTCAGAAATTTGAATATAAGGTTTCTTTGAAGGACAATTACCCTTTACCAAAGATGGACCAAATTTCACAGAAAGTGGTGGGTTTAGAGAGAATTTCTACCATGGATGGGTTTTCAAGTTATAATCAAATAAAGGTGCTTCCTGAAGATCAGGAGAAGACTACTTTCACTACACCATGCGGTACATTCATGTATTCTAAGATGTCTTTTGGATTAATGAATGCAGGAGCCACTTTCTAGCATGCTATGGACATTTATTTTGCAGATAAAAGAGACAGGTTTCTAGTAATTTACATGGATTATATTACTATATATTCCAGGTCTGACAGGGATCATATCAAACATTTGGAAAAGGTCTTCCTTAAATGTAGAAAATATGGCATTTCATTAAATCCAAAGAAGTCAAATTTTGCTCTGGATGAAGGAAAAAATTTGGGCCATATTATTTCCAAAGAAGGTATAAGGATTGATCCAGACAGGGCGAGAGCAATTTTGAAGGTGGAGGAACCAAGAAGTAAGAAATAAGTATAGTCATTCATTGGGTAGGTAAATTTCTTAAGGAGATTCGTTCCAAGCTTTGCTGAAATATTGATGAACATTACTAATATCCTCAAAAAGGATCATGAAATAAAATGGATAGTGGAGGCTAAGAAGTCTTTCAAGAATATAAAGCAAGCCATTTCAGAAGCTCTTGTCCTAGTAAGTCCAGATTTTGACAAATATTTTCTAGTATTCTCATATGCTTCAGAGAATATTGTTGTAGTTGTTTTGTTACAAAAGAATGATCAAGGTGAAGAACATCCTATAGCATTTTTTAGTAAGATATTAAGAGATGGAGAGTTAAAATATGATATCATGGAAAAACAAGCATATGCTTTGATTAAGGCCCTAAAAGATTTCAGAATTTACATTTCCCATTCACATGTAGTTGCATATGTTCCCAATAGTGTGGTAAAGAACATACTTACACAACCAGATCCAGAGGGGAGAAGAGCAAAATGGATTGCAGTGCTTTTGGAATATGACATTGAAATTAGGCCTACAAAATTGATTAGGGGACAGGGATTAGCTAAACTGATGACAGACTCTAATTGTGATTCTCTGCAGCTAAATTTTCTGTCAGCTTGATTAAATCAGTTGGACACAAAAGTGCAGGTGATGCCTGATTTTTCTATTTCTCCATGGTATGTTGATACTGTTTATGTGTTGAAAAATTTACAACCTCCTGCAGGGTTAAGTAAAACTAGAGCAAGGTCTGTGAAGCTGTTGCAGCTGCAAATTTTCTCCCAAATTTTTTGAAATTTTGGACCCTCGTTTTTTATTTTATCTTGCCTGGGAGTGTGTGGATTCATGAAATCTGTTTTGTTCTTCCCTCTGCTACAGTTTGGTTTGAAGTGAGGTCAATTACTTTCATGCTTTTCAGAAAACTGCTTCCTATCGGCAAATGCGTTAACGGTGGAGTTTTGAAAGTGATGTCTTGTTGGTATGAATGATTTCCCTCATCGCTATCGGAAGTCTGTTTACGTTCAAGTCGGAGCTTGTTTCTCTTTGGTGTCACTGTTTCGGGGGTTAAACGAACTATTTTCATCAGTCCCCAGCATAAATCTTTTGAACACTTAATACTTTGTTTTTTGATAAATTTTCACTGTCGAAATTTTTTGGACAGTAAAACGGAAGCTGTAGTCTTTACATTTTCCGCTGTTGCGGAAGCTAAACACCGAATGTTCCAATGGTTAGCTCTTTTCTTTTTCGATGCCGAGGTTTTTGACTTTGCGATATTTTGATTTTCACTCTCAGAACGGTTTATAACTTTAATCAGAAGCCATAGTCCTTATGAATCCCATCATTGCGGCTCCTCAGCAAACTAACCATCCGCCATATAACTGCTCCGATCACCGATGGTTTTATGATTACCAAGACCCATAGTTGGTTTGACATCTGCCATTGTGACTTTCTAGTAAACTATATTTCCACCACTTAGTTGGCTTATCTACCAACGTAGTACTAATTAGGCCTCTGAGATTCTAATCGTCGATATCCTCAATTGGTCGTGGGGCCTGTAGTCTTTCCATCACCCGTCGTTGCGGTTCTTCTTTGAACTAATCACCCAATCCTTAGTGAGTCCGCTTGCCGATGAAGTTTTTCCCACCGGTGAGGGTTTTTCCCGCCTATTTTGTTTGTGTTTACCCTATCTTATGGGTGGTGGAGGTTTCATATTCTTATCATTTTAAGGTTTTTGCAACGAGAGCGCAGTACAAGGCCTCATTTTGATGATCAGTTTTATTGATAGTATGGTTTACGTTTGTTGAAGAGATGCAATTCATATTAATGTTGAGTTTTTCGTTTAATTGCAGACAGACTTAGAATATTGTTTTCAGATCTGGTTTGATGATTGCTGCTGTGAAGAAGACGTCTCTAAAAGAAAATTCATAAGCAGAGATGTTGCTCATAGATGGAAGATAGTGAAAGGTTGAGATCAACAGGTTATTGAACAGAATTGGTAGCAGTAGAGGCCCAAGCTTGGAAATGGCTCATCAGTTGCCAAGATGGTCTCTTTTACAAAGCGCTTGTAAATATTAATCTAAAATGTAATGTATTGGATGAATCAAGAGCACTCACAAAGGACAAAATTATAAGATTAAAACGGTTGGGGGAGCCCAAAGGTCACCCGGCGGGGCAACCCAAAGTTTTTGTTGTTTTTGTATAAAGATAGGAAAGTTAGAGGGAATAAGGGACTTTTTCCCAATTAGATTTGTGAAGACATATTGTAAGAAGAACTATTTCCTTTTGCAATAGATAATTACAATTTGCTTGTTGGAGAAAACTTGGTGGAATGTTCAAATGTTGTGCTATGGATTTGTTGAAGAGGAACTATTTCATTTTCAGCTTTGTGTCCATTAACTGTGAGATCGTTCTAACTCTTTGAACCTATGTTCTTGTATGAATGTTCTCTGGTTTATTTTATGAAAATTTCCACTATGAGTAATGAATGTTGTTCATAAACAATTCGCTATCTGGTTGTTCAAATATCTTTAAATGTTCATGTGTTTTGAAAGAAGTATCAGCTATCTGTGATTTTTCATAATGCATGTACAAAATACATTACTCATTAATAAATGATAATCTTGCTCCCTAGGGATAGGTTAGGTAGTTAGTTTTAATTTCTTGCTGTGTGTGATTTAGATGCGAGAGAGTTTAAGATGAAAGGTAAGAACCTGCGCGTCACATTGTGACCGCTCCTCGTATTCTCTATCAATATGCATTTTAGATAGGCACTTGCATGTCATACTTAAAACTAAAAACACAAAAATATACACGGTGGACCGGGCCGCAACTGGTAAAACCTTTTATTTTTTTTACTTGACCTACGGTAGCCGAATCGCAAACCAGACATATTCCCTACACCAAACAGTCACGGGCTAGTTGGGAACGTTGACTAGGGAGAATCCCTTCCTATTGTTGCCTATGAATTTCAAGGCCTCAACAGTTTCTAGTGCTAGAAGGAGGGCCTCCAGTGCATGGCTGGCCGAGGAAACTCGTTTCCTCGAAATTACTCCACAGGTGATAGTTCTAAAATCAGTTTGTTTCCCAATTCAACTACTGAAGAGAAGTGGAAGGAACACTTGTATTCTGTTGATAACGAAGTTGTTAATGATCTAAGAAGACATACCAGGGCTTATGTAAAGAGTGTTGTAGGATTACCCATTATCCCTAATTTACCCTGAAGAGAGTACAAGAAGAAAGATCATCCCATCTTGGAAGATTCAGTGTTGGTTGGAGATTTGGAAGAGTTGGTAGAAGTAGCAATACATGAATTTGTTCATCTTTTGAATCAAGTAGGCCCAAATACACCTTACAGTTCACCTATTCATACTCCTGTTCATTCACCACCTCATTCCCCACCCAAACTCATGGCAGGCGTAAACGCAAATCAGCCACCCAACCCACCAAATCCACCACCTGCTTGGAAAGCCAGATCACCTTTAAACCTAACACCTCCTTTGCATGACTTACCTCAGGATTTTGAGAAAATGCTGCCCAAATTTGACCCAAGTGAAAATATTTTAGTAGATGATCACTTGCAAAGATTTTACTTGGCCATAGAAGGATTAAGGGCTGGAGAACACGAAGATGTAGTCTGCAGACTTTTTCCACATACCTTGAAAGGGGCAGCAGCTTCTTGGTATTTTTCTCTTCCTGCAAACTCAATCCCAGACTAGGATACTTTTGAAAGAGTATTCGGAAATAAATATGCAGCCCAGAAAACTCATGCAGCACTAATGAAAGGGTTATGCACTTTGAAGAAAGAAAGAAAAGAGAAAGTGCATATTTTCACCCAGAGGTTTGCTACATATCTTAGGAATTTTTCTACAACTGATAAGCCTTCTGATAAAGTTATGATTGAGTGCTATACTTCAGCTATAGGGCCTGATTTGGCCATGTTCACCAAAATGAAATCCAAGCCTACATTGTCAGAAACTTATGAAGAAGCTGAGAGGGTAGAAGCTAAAAAAGAGAGCATAGAAGATTATTCTGAGCCTGAAGAGGAGCAGTCACGTGACCTTGAAGGAATGTTGAGAATGATGTAGAAACTATCTAACAGGGTGATAGATTTGGAAAAAGAGAAGGAGGCTCATAAAGCATATAAGCTTTACTATGAAAGGAGAGGAGACAACAATCAATCTAAACCTCCTCCACATAGTCCTACATCAATGAACCTAATGGAAGTAGGTATGTATAACTTCTACACCTTTCACCAGTAGCCCCATTCTGAAAAAAATTGTCCTCAATGGATAAATTCAATGACACTAGTAATGAATCAGTTGTTGGACTCTAAACTAACAGAGGCTAATGATGAGGAAGAAAAGGATGATGCCACGTTTTTATGGGACTGTGTCTCAATTTTTGATACAGAAGATGAAGGTACCCTGAAACAGGAGGAGATATTGGAAACAAACATGACAAATAAAATCCAAGATTTGTTAAATAAATACAATTCAATACTTCCAAAGATTAAGAAATTTCAAGACAATATGAAGAAAATACAGAAGAACAACAAAAATGATGAAATACCTTAACTTACCATTAGCAGTCAAGATCCTAAACAAGTCAACATTGAAGACAAAGTGGGTAATGTCAAAGAAGACCTCAAAGCACCTAAAGGACCAGAGGAAGAATTTCCCACCAACAACCAACATGTAGAAGAGATTGTTGAAGCAAGTGAGGGAGGTAAGACTAGGTTTAAAACCCCACCATTCCTTCTGACTTTGGAGATTTTAAACCATAATGTGCACAATTGTCTAGTAGACTCTGGGTCATTAGTAAATATTATGCCACTTGCAGTATGCAAAAATATTAATGGACAACCTAAACCAATTGACTGGCAGGTTACTTAGTTAGACAGGACCAATGTGAAAGTAATCGAGGAAATGGAGGATGTCCTGATTCGATTGTCTACAAATAAAAAGATATGGCAGTGCGTTGATATTGTAGTAGCAGACATACCTAATGGCTATGGACTGATTTTGAATCGAGACTGGTCAATAATACTAAATGGGTATTTTGCTTCAGATTGGTCACACTTGTGGTTGCCTCAGAAGGGAAGTCCAAACCAGATTAAGATATTAAGAGAGCCCCACGTGAAGCACAATGTTACACAATTGGAAGAAAAAAAATGAATCAGTGAATTCTGTGTTGGGAAATTATCTAATTGAACTAGAACCGGGAAACTACCAAGCGAAAGAAGCTAGCCGTATATCAGACACCCACC
>LPNX010081575.1:0-164316 GCA_001517045.1 Pseudotsuga menziesii | reverse complement strand
AGTCCTACTTAATCCTTGTAAAATAACTCAGGATCAAAAGTCTGGAATACTCTTTCGAGGCTCCATCCATTTCACATCTAAAAATGTCCTAGGGGGTGACAGAAAAAGACCCACGGAAAGGAAGCAGGGTAAACAGTATATTATATATAAATGATTCCATGCCAAGAATTGAAAGCCAAAAGGCAAATAAGAGTCGAAACTCCTAAGAAAGTAATATGTATCAAGACAAATTACTGAATCATATGAGTACAAAATTGCCAAAAGTTCTTCTCCATCCATGAGCTGAAAATTAAATACATCTCTCACACAAAAGGACACTATGGATAGAGGAGCCTGAATAAAAATTCAGAAAGAAAGGAATGCAGGAGGACTCAAAAAGGGACAAAAAAGTCCAAAAGCACAAAAGTACAAAATGGCATGGGAATGAGGAACAAATGAATATTCTTGTTTACCATATGTTATAATCCTATGGTGTCCAAGCTGAAAGCTACCCGAAGATAGAGGTAAAAAATGAAACTCATATTCTTGGCCTCAAAAGAGTTATCTTGACTTTGAAATATTGGGTTCCATTTTCCTAAATTGGACCATCATCAATGATTAAAAGTACATATATTTGCCATTTGGGAAATCCAGACATCTAGAAGAATTCAACATGTTGGTTTTATCGTTAAATAGTCTGTTACTTAAGGAAGAAATTGTCCAGAGATCTAGGTTCACCAGGTAGTCGCCAATTGTTGTAGCTGCAACTTTTCTCCCAAAATTTTTGAAATTATGGACCCTCCTTTTTTATTTTATCTTTCCTAGGAGTGTGTGGATTCGTGAACTCTGTTTTGTTCTTCCCTCTGCTACAGTTTGGTTTGAAGTGAGGTCAATTACTTTCATGCTTTTCGGAAAACTGCTTCCTGTCGGCAAACGCGTTAACGGTGGAGTTTTGAAAGTGATGTCTTGTTGGTCTGAATTATTTCCCTCATTGCTATCGAAAGTCTATTTATGTTCAAGTCGGAGCTTGTTTCCCTTTGCTGTCACTGTTTAGGGGTTAAACGAACTATTTTCATCACTCCCCAGCCTAAATCTTTTGAACACTTAATACTTTGTTTTTTGATAAATTTTCACTGTTGAAAGTTTTTGGACAGTAAAATGGAAGCCGTAGTCTTTACATTTTCCACCGTTGCGGAAGCTAAACACTGAATGTTCCGACAGTTAGCTGTTTTCTTTTCCGATGACGAGGTTTTTGACTTTGCGATATTTTTCTTTTTGCTCTCGGAACGGTTTATAACTTTAATCGGAAGCCATAGTCCTTATGAAGCCCGCCGTTGTGGCTCCTCAGCAAACTAACCATCTGCCATATAACTGCTCTGATCGTCGATGGTTTTATGATTACCAAGACCCGTAGTTGGTTTGACATCCGCCATTGCGGCTTTCTAGTAAACTATCTTTCTGCCGCTTAGTTGGTTTATCTGCCGACGCAGTACTGATTAGGCCTCTGAGCTTTCGATCGTCGATATCCTCAGTTGGTCGTGGGGCCCGTAGTCTTTCCCTCACCCATCGTTGCGGCTCTTCTTTGAACTAATCACCCAATCCTTAGTGAGTCCGCTTGCCGATGAAGTTTTTCCCACCGATGAGGGTTTTTCCCGCCTGTTTTGTGTGTGTTTACCCTATCTTATGGGTGGTGGAGGTTTCATATTCTTATCATTTTAAGGTTTTTTCAATGAGATCGCAGTACAAGGCCTCATTTTGATGATCAATTTTATTGTTAGTATGGTTTACATTTGTTGAAGAGATGCAGTTCATATTAATGTTGAGTTTTTCGTTTAACTGCAGACAGACTTAGAAGATTGTTTTCAGATCCGATTTGATGATTGCTGCTGTGAAGAAGACGTCTCTAAAAGAAAATTCAGAAGCAGAGATGTTGCTCACAGATGGAAGATAGTGAAAGGTTGAGATCAACAGGTTATTGAACAGAATTGGTAGCAGCAGAGGCCCAGGCTTGGAAATGGTTCATCAGTTGCCAAGCCGGTCTCTTTTACAAAGAGCTTGTAAATCTTAATCTAAAATTTAACCTATTGGACGAATCAAGAGCACTCACAAAGGACAAAATTATAAGATTAAAATGGTTGGGGGAGCCCAAAGGTCACCCGGCGGGGCAACCCAAAGGTTTTGTTGTTTTTGTATAAAGATAGGAAAGTGAGAGGGAATAAGGGACTTTTTCCCAGTTAGATTTGTGAAGACATATTGTAAGAAGAACTATTTCCTTTTGCAATAGATAATTACAATTTGCCTGTTGGAGAAAGCTTGGTGGAATGTTCAAATGTTGTGCTATGGATTTGTTGAAGAGGAACTATTTTGTTTTCATCTTTGTGTCCATTAATTGTGAGATCGTTCTAACTCTTTGAACCTATGTTCTTGTATGAATCTTCTCTGGTTTATTTTATGAAAATTTCCACTATGAGTAATGAATGTTGTTCATAAACAATTCGCTATCTGGTTGTTCAAATATATTTAAATGTTCATGTGTTTTGAAAGAAGTATCAGCTATCTGTGATTTTTCATAATGCATGTACAAAATACATTACTCATTAATAAATGATAATCTTGCTCCCTAGGGATAGGTTAGGTAGTTAGTTTTAATTTCTTATTGTGTGTGATTTAGATGTGAGAGAGTTTAAGATGAAAGGTAAGAACCTGCACATCACATTGTGACCGCTCCTCATATTCTCTATCAATCTGCATTTTAGATAGGCACTTGCATGTCATACTTAAAACTAAAAACACAAAAATATACACGGTGGACCGGGCCACAACCAGTAAAACCTTTTATTTTTGTTACTTGACCTATGGTAGCCGGACTGCAAACTAGACGGATTCCCTACACCAAACAGTCATAGGCTAGTTGGGAACGTTGACTGGGGAGAATCCCTTGCTGTTGTTGCCTACGAATTTCCAGGCCTCAACAGAAGCTAAAGGCTGCAAAATTCTGTATTTTAAATCAATATCTTTATTGGAAGGATCCTGGTGGAGTGTTGTTGAATTGTCTTCTGGAGAATGAAGCTCAGCAAATAACATAAAATTTCCATGAAGGGGATTACGGGGGACATCATTCATGGAAGGTAACTGCAAATAAAATTTTGAGAGCAGGATTCTATTGGCCTTCATTATTTTCAGATGTGTATAAAGAAACCACCAAATGTCATCAGTGCCAGATTTTTTATGGAAAGAGGAAAGTGGTTCCACTCCCTCTTAATCCCATATCAGTAGAAGCACATTTTCAACAATGGGGGTTGGATTTCATTTGTGAGATAAATCCAAACTCCTCAGGACAGCATAATTGGATCTTAACTGCAACTGATTATTTTACAAAGTGGATTGAAGCAATGCCTACTAGAAGAGATACAGATGTAGTGATAATGGATTTCCTAGAGAATAATATTTTGGAAAGGTTTAGTTGTCCTAAGAGGATTGTAACAAATAATGCAACTGCTTTTAAGTCCAGGAAGATGATAAATTTCTATCATAAGTATCATATAATTTTGAATCATTCTACTGCATATTATCCATAGGGTAATGGACTGGCAGAATCCTCTAACAAAAGCTTAGTGAGGATAATTAAGAAGTTGTTGGAAGATAATAAAAGAGCATGGAATACAAAACTGAAATATGCTTTGTGGGATGACAAAATCAGCACAAAGAGAGCCATTGGAATGTCACCATTTCAATTGGTGTATGAAGTTGAAGTGGTTTTTCCAACATCTCTAGGAGTACCAGTCATGAAGTTGTTGTAGGAGCAATAGGATGAACCTAATCATATGCAAAGGAGAATAAACCAAATTATTGAGCTAAGTGAACTGAGGGATAAAATATATGATAAGGTACAGATTCATCGGGAGAAAATGAAGATTTCCTTTGACAGAAAGGTAAAAGAGGACACTTTCCAGATTGATGATTTGGTGTTAAAATGGGATGCTCCATATGAAGACAAAGGAAAACATGGTAAATTTCATCATTTCTGGGTAGGTCCATACATTATTGCAGCACACAGGGGTAACAATGCTTTTATTCTACAGTATCAGGATTGATCTCAGTATGAAGAAGGTCCAGATAATGGGATATTTCTGAAGCATTATTTGGAATAAGGGGAAAGGAAATTTCATGTATTATAGTGTAAATATTTCTTTACTTCTAGTGAGTAAAGATGGTGAGCTATAAGACTTGAATCCCATAGATAAGGCCCTAAGATTGGAAGGGGTAGCCATATTTTAATTTATATTTCTTTCAGAAAGACAAAATAAATAAAAAAGGAGTTAGATTAACAATGGATTTAGCAACTGGTCTATGATGTTCTTTGCTACCTTGCAGGGAGGATAGCATCCCTGGTGGAGCCAGCTGTTAGAACTATATTGGAAATGGTGGATTGCTTAATTGAAGGGTTTGGAAATAGTCATATTTGAAAATTTTGGTGGAAGTGCCCTTCGGATTAATTAGTTAGCATATTCTTTCATTATAGGTCGTCGGATGAAGAGAGGGTTTTGATATACAGTGGTAGATCATTCCGTTGATGAAACATGGGGAAGAAATATAAATCATGCCATCGACGAATGGAGGTAAAAGGAGTTAAATATCGACGGTTCAAATTAAAGAAGCTGCAGATCAAGGGTGGAAAGGATTTCTACGGATCAAAGATGCAATGAGTAAGCTAAGGTGTCGGATTTGCGGAATCTGTTAAAACGGTGCAGTTTTGAAGGGATGAGATTGACGCAAAGTAAGATCAACAGTGATGGAGCATTTCACAAATTGGACATGCTTAGATGAAGGAATTTTTTGGATTTGCAAAATGGGTTAGCTGGTGGAAATATCGGACAGACGAGATACGAGCAGAGATAGATCTGCGGTCTAAAACAATTTCGCAGATTGAACTAGCGCGGAGAAATTCCAAATTGAAATCAACGGAACGTGGTAGGGGCATTCCACTAATTGTGATCGAGTTGTGATCAAAGGATAAGGTGCATTCCATGAATTGAATTTGCTCGACTGATCGGGCTTGAAACGATTAGTGGAATGTTAAAGCTCTCACATTTTGACGGTTTTGATGAAGGTAGGTTGCATATCGATGGTTGATGTTGATTCCGCCAAAGCAAGTTGTGCAGGGTGATAATGTTGGGTCTTGGTATTAAGATTTTTCACATGAACGATTCATATTTCAAAGAAGAACAAATCTGCAGTGTAGATTACGAGAGGTACACAGTTGTTATGGAACATAAAAAATTATAAAAACACTTACGTGGAGGTCAAAAGGTTTGTTTTTTCTAAGCATTGGAATTGACAGTAACCCTGACTGTGTGCAAAGTGTCGGCATGGACGAGTATGAACAATGTGCTAATTGACAAGGTAGGCATCCTGAAACCTTCCAAGTACTTCTAAAAATGGATAAAATGGATGAGATAGAAGTGGTAGAAGTGGCGGATAGTGAAGAATTAGGGGTTTCCTATCAGAAGGGTGAGGAAAGTTTTGAAGACAAGAATGCTGAAGTTTTGTATACCATTTTACTGGATAAAATAATTGAGACAGCTAAAAGTAAATTTAAATTTCTTAATGACCAGGGTAGTGACACCCATGGTGTTTTCAAGTCTTTCTATTGTTTTTTCTCTGTTGACCAGACCCCCAATTGCCCTGAATTTGTTGAGTGGTGTGCAAATAATTATTCTGCAACTGAATAAGTCATCATGGATAAACCTAAGTCTAGGATCCTTTTCCCTATTAATTCCTCTGTTATTCACAAAACCCTATCTGTCCCATATAATTTTTTTTGTTTATCCCATGATTACAAAGAAGAAAACATCATACATTTCTTCCAAGAGTCTGCAACCGAGAGTAAAGAATCCTTTTTGAAGTCATGTTCAAAGCCTGATAGTGAGGTTATGATTTTATCCTACCCTATTGATATGGTTTTGTTTAATGAAGACACCCAGTTGTGTATAACTTTAGCCAGTCAATTTTTGGTTTTAGACACTAACCGTTATGTTACAGAGTCGCTGTTGATTCTGTTGTTTATCTTGAGTACTTTCCCAATTGATTCTGAACTTTCAGGTCAGTCTTTCCAGTCTTGTTTCCTTAAGTTTAACAAGTTCCTGACTGATAACATTCGTTCTGAGTTAGTCAACTTCCACAATACTAGAGTTTTTAGATTGCAGTCTTTTTTGTTGAAGATGTTCTTATCACACAATGAAGATAGCCTACAGTTTCTTGAATTGGTACTCACTAATAAAATGGCCCAGAATTATTGCAAGTTTATGAATTGTTTGATGGAAGAAACATACAGTATTTTCTTTCAAGAAAGATTTCCTAAGGTATTTCTAGATATGTAGGAAACATTGCAGCTTCCCCTAGTAAAATGATAGGAGACTGGTTCCTTTCAGAATTTGAAACCATTATAAGATTATATGGATTTGTGCACCAGCCTTATATTCTTCCCGCCTTTCTGAAAACTAAAACCTTTTATTCGGAATTTCTTAGCCAAAGGCTTACATTTGAGACAGAAAATTTCTTAAACTTTAGAAAGAGTCTGGATATTAAATTTCCTTGGGACGAAGGGCCATATGTTGTCAAAAGTAGAGATGCTCTACTAATAATTGATAGCCTACTCAAAAGCATGGGGTTTTCTTTAGGAACTGTTGTTAACTATGATCCACACTAAGTAATCTCTAAAATAAGGCAAGCAAACAAAATTAAACCTTTTGAACATACTGAGGTAGTTGGACTCAAAGAAGCAGCTAATTGGTAAGATTATCCTAACAAAGCCCCAGATAATATCCGCATGAAACAAGACTCTATCTCATCCATGCCTGAAAATAATTCTCCCCCAATGGATCTTTCTAACATAGTTGCAGTTGCTGGTAATATTTCATCATTAATGAGTTTTTCAGGAAATTCAAAGAAGAAAGAACATTCAGGTTTCATGGACACTGCTAGTACACCAAAGAAGCAAAAAATTGGACAAGAAGGACAGATGGTACAGGTGAAGAAGAGTAGTGTGAAAGGTAAGCAGAAGCAAGGAAAATCCAAAGTAACTGGGCTGGAACTTCAGGAATATGTTTTTGATGGAGTAACCCCAAATAAGTATACTTCAAAAGAGGAATGGTTGAATACCTACAAGAGAGTGGCTAATAAAACCTTTGATGAAATAGAAAAATTATATGAAGAAGTGATACAATTTCCAAATCCAGATGTAAATCTAAAAACTGTACGGCAGCATGCCAAAGATACCCTGAGTTTGTCCATGACTGTTGGTAATAAGTTATCAAAGGTGAATGTGAGCTTAGATAAAATTCCTACTACAAATATAATACACTTTCATAGAGAAACAAATGATGTCATATATACAAGATTGCTTAAATCTACATTGCAGGTGTCTAAGTTGGAGTCCAATAAAAAGAAATCTCAAGACCTCCTATGAAAAGAAAGGGTTGAGAACAAGGCCCTTTGAGTCAAAATTAAAAAGTTGCAAGAAGATTTATTGAAGGTTGAAGGGCAGTCAGACAAAGGAGCAGTGGCTCAAAGGTTATTTGATGAGAAAGAGAAAGAGTTCCAGGTGCTAAAGAAGAAATTGAAAATTCCTTCCACTCAGCTTATTCAGACCTCTGAATTGACAGAGTTTGAGAAGGAGAAAGAAGCATTAAGCATTGAATTGAGTGATTGTAAAGAAAGGTTGTTAAAGCTTGAAGAAAAAGAAAAAGATTAGGAAAATGATGCTAAGCTTCTGATAGAAAATGAGATCGACCTAAAAGCTAAGCTAGCAGCAAAAGAAAAAGAGTTACTGGAAAAATGTGAAAAAATTACAGATCAATCTATTATTCCTTCTGTAGAAGCATATGCAACCTCTATTTCTAAAGCAATGTCTCAAGTAAACCTGGAAGATGTAGAACTCACAGGATTAAAGCTACAGAACAAGAATCTAGAAGAGATGGATTTGAAGAAAGAACAAGAGAAGAAGGAGATAGAGGAAAAATACCCAGAAGTAATAAATCAAAATATTGAGTTAACAAAGAAGGTGGTTGGTCAAATGGCCTTGAAAGGAGCCAAAAATATGATTTGGGATAAGATTATTCAAGAAGCTAATAAGTTTATACCATATTTAGATTTTATTGCAGATCAGGAGAGTGCTCTGAAAGTAGCTAGACAAAATATTCTGATAGTAAAGAAAGGATTAAATAATAAGCCAATGGAAGTAGCTCAAAATGCTATCAACTTTTTAAGTGCCTTATCAGAAGATCAAGTCAAAAGGTTTTGTATCCAAGACAAAGTTGTTATTTCCTCTTAGGATAGAAAAGTTATTGGAAAGTACGAAATGTTGGATACTGTACAGGCTAAATTTGATATTATAAGTCATAGATTCAAAGAAGTGACTAACTTATGCACTCCATTGGTAAACAAGGGAATTCCTTTCTTCTGGGAGGAAATGGGACCATTATTGTCTCAGGAGGAATATCTGGAGAAATTAGTAAATTGCAGGTCAGATCACAGTAAGTTTCAAGATATGCAGTAGGCTCTGTCTGGAAGTGTTTTGTTTGATGAATTAGCTGAAGAGTTCGAGTTATTGTTTGATTTTAAAGTCACGTGTGCCAAGGTGCCTAATCTTTCATATGCAGAAGGCATCAAGCTCAGAGTTCTAGCACATGAAATGGTTGTTGCAGATTTGCCTAAAACGGAACAGTGGAGAACAGTTCAACAATTTGGATCAAATAAATATAAGTTACAACCATGAAGACATCACAAAGGAAACTCAGGGAAGGATATTTTTATGATAAAATGTTATTTTAATTTCATTATTTAAGAAGTTTTGTTATCTCAAAACTATTTTGTAATAGACAAGTATTTTGACACATGTAATAAACGGTTGAAACTGTTAGACAGTTAGGTTTATGTTTTAGCTCAAGGAGCAATTGTATAAGTATTCATACATTTGATGAAGCAAGGGTTGGAACCCGTGAGATTTTGAGAGATTTGTGTATTCAGGTATTTCTTTAATTTACAGAGCTGAAAGTTGGCGTTTTCAGAGATTCATGTGTTATTTCATGTTGCAATCTATACTTTCCCTTCTCTTGTGAATATTTTTCCAGTTTTATCTTTCCATTATGTTTTCCTTAATGTCTGAAATGAGTGTTTAATAATTTAGAATTCATATTTACTATGCTCTAGTTGTTCTTTTTCAGATATTCACCAAATCTTTCTTCTAAAGTTGATACAGGATTCATTTTTATAATGCTCTGTGTTAATGGTTTGTTCATGTTCTTCCTTTTCCACCAAAAAATCAAATTTTGACTGTGAATGAGTAGCTACCTTGCCTCTGTTAAAACTTCCATGCATAAGTTTTGTGTATCTCTATTCATATCTTGACTCCATATCCCAATGGTCATGTGTTCTATTTCAACCAATCTTATCAATTACAAACAGTTTTGCTTATACATATATGTCCTTGTTAAGATTTTGTGAGAGATCCCTCTCATAAGAGAAAAAAGCCAGTTTTCTCTTTAAAAGTGGTTTTTGCTGTTACCTGGGAATAGCCTTTACAACCTTTGGTAATTTTCCAGTGTTAACACTTCCATTTTTTAACAAGTCAATGATTTAATAGACATTTTAGCATGTGCACTTCTCTCATCCTTATCTCCAATCTTCCATTTATCCATATGCTTAGAGCAACTTGAATCATCAAACCATGGATCCATCTACTTCTCCTCTACCCATTTAGTAGGTTCTGAAGAAAACCTTATAAAGGATTGATATGAATCTGAAGACACTACAAGATTCCTACTACCTCCTATTTTTGTTGCTTCTTTTTGGATCAATGTGTCTACTTTGACACATTCCTCATTTCCCTTAACTGACTTCTTTCCATTAACAAAGAATGTAGTATAAGATTTTTTATATGCAGAAATCTTGTATGCATCATCATGTCCAGTCACACCAGTTGCCACTGGCTCCATTAAAGCAGTTGCAGCCTCTGCAACACGTGTAGACATAGCCTCTGCAACACATGTAGCCTACCGAGTGATGAAGCTTCCCTACCCTTAAAATTTTCTTTACAGTTTGAAACCTGAATGCTCTCTTTAGTGTTTCCATGTTTAAAATATTCAAAATTGCTGACAATGGTATCTGTCATTTTTTTTCTACGATCTAGGAACTCACTTTCAAGCACTAATTGAGAACCTCTAATTTATTTTTTTGTGATTTTCCTTTTCTAACCAAACTACTTTTCATTCATGGTATGCTCTGAAATATAGCATGTATCTGGTGCTGGCAAGTTGTGGGTGTTTTGGTTATCGCTTATACTATTCCTCAACATCCTAGATACATCAATATTTCTACCGACAAACAGCACCAAGAACTTTAAAGTATTTCCTTGTTTCCATGAAAAAAAATAGTGGACTGAGAAAACAAATCAAGATGTCTAGAATACCCAGGCTGAGAATCCTTCAGTCTTTATTCTGTTGAAATTGTTATCTTATTGCCAAGCTGGTATAGTAAACAATGCTTCTCATTACTAACTTTGCACACAGGATTTCCCAGAACACAGTTTATTGCTGCTGCATGTTTAAGGATAGGTCTAAAGTATTCCCAAATTCCTTATTTACTGCTGATAAATGCCCAGAAAATGGATCCTTTAGCCCACATATTGGACCAAAACTTATCAGATTAAAAGAGATGGGTTACCTACTTGTTTAAGGTGCCCAGAATTTCTATCTCTACATAAATTACTCAGGAAAATACTTAGAAATGCATCATCACCAAGAAATCTCACCCAAAACTACTCAAAGCATGCCCGGGAATAATGATTGGGCAAGGATATGTCTATAAAATGCTCAAGATGCATACAATTCCCCCTCCTCATGCTCAGAATACCTAAGAATCAGCCCAGCATTCCTCTGAAAAAATAAGGTGAACATCCTACACAAATAGGGTGGTAACACATTCAAGCTCTATTGAATTTGGGGAACCATGGCTCTAAGAAGTAGTCAGATCTGCCCCAGAACCACGATACTCCTCTGCGATCTTTCTATTCTCTTCTCGGTAATTGAGATAAACAATTAAAAACCTTTGGAATAGAAATTTACTGTGTAGGTTGAAGTCTAGTTGGTATCAATCCATTTTATGAGAGCTGGAGATGTTGGCAATGGCCCATTAAATCTACATATCAGATCATTTTTACTTCAATCATTTTTACTGAAACCATTAGGCCCACTCAAGAAGGGAATACATATGGCTGAAGTAGAGGACATGTTTTGCCATAACAAGCAGAAAATAAAAACCCTGTCAATGTGCAGAAAACTTACATGACACCACCTCAACAGCCGAAAGGGTAGGTGAATGGGAGCAGGTAGGTGTCCCACCTGAAGCAGCCATGACATGCCTGGACCCAATGAACCCTATCTCGTTCAGAAGAAAACCCTAATTCTGATATATCTTTTGGTCTATTGGAATGTTACTGCAGAAAATGGCTCTGCTTTAATATAATAAACTACACAAAATTGTGGCTAAACTTTTATATATATAATTAGATTGTCAAAATTCTCTTTCTTCTATTCCATGAAAATTATCAACATTTTTTCTTGTGGTTTTAAGTCACATAAAATTCCATTCTTTCTTCTTGATTTAGTGAAGTGATCTAATAGTCTTTTACACAAAGAAGTTCATACTATTTCTTTAAGGATCCAAATGCTCATATAAGTTTTACTTTGAATCAGGCACTCTGGAAATCTATACAATCCTCCCCTGCGACAATACTCTAGTCCATGTTTCTCAAAGAATTAATGAAAGAAATGATTAGTGCTTATGTGTGTGTAACTGGAAAGTCTAGATATTCAAATCAATTAAAGTTTAATCCGGCATCCCATTAAGATACAATGAGTTTGTGATTTATCCATTGGGTGTTAAGAGGGCTTCCCAATTTCTCACCTGTCAGTGACAACAACTTTCTTCTTAAGCTTTCAACATGAACTGCCATATTCAAAAAGAGCATTTTGCTATAAAAATATGCCACATATAAAATAACTGACTAGTTTGAAATAACATTGATCTAAATGCAATTAAAGCCCATAAATTAAGGAAAATCATATTTTTAAAAACACTTACAATAATTGATTTAGATGAACCATGTCGCGGTGACTATACACAAAAAATTTTACTTCCCCTTGTCTTCAGCAAGACGAATACCAACTATAATTTATGCATGATTTAAAGCATCCGAAAAGGTAGCAATATTTTTGTCATTTGTTGGTCTTCCACTGAGAGATAACAGAGAACTAAGACTTCTGAGAGCTGTCATCACAGCAATATTTGCAGCAAACCTTGTAGGACACAGTAAATAATCATGGATAACAACACCCACTACACAAATGATTATCTCTAACAAAATTTAAATTATAAATAGAAATCTATAATAGAGTACTTTTTCTATACCTAAGGTGTAAGATTTCATCATTTGGGATTTACATTGATCAAAATCGTGTATGGTCCGTGAGGGTTTGGCCAATTGGTAAAGTGGGGTTGGAAATATTCCATGATGGTTCAATTAGTCCAAAGTGACCTGTCTTATGGCCAATAAATCAAGATACAAAATTCCTATCCTGGAATGCCAACAACTAATCCAGCTCAGTGTTGATAGGATGATATCCAAAATAGTCAAAGGAAGCTTCTCTACTTCCATCAACATATTCTATAAAGAGAAAGAGATGAGATCGTGAGGAATTCACACAGAACAGAACAAAGAAGAAGCATTTTTATTTATGGTGCAACTTAGGACAATCATAAAGGTCCAAATTAAGAGGATTTTCACATTCATCAAATCCTTCCAAAAGAACAAACAAGTAAAATCCATAAGTGATCCATAAAGAACATATGAGAGGATCTTGAATTCTCAACTTAATAAAGATTAAAAATTTATATGCAAGACAATGGGCATTTCTTTCATTCTATCTTAAGAGTTGCATCCTAAAATAATGTTATGCTGAAAAATTGAATAAATTGGTTTTAAAGTTTAAAGCAAAGAAATAACAAAGACAGTGCTACAACCAAAGGGATAAATTCCAAAAAATAGCAGAATGTGAGCATGCAACTATATTTATAGCAAACTACAATAGAGGTTATGAAAGAGGAAGCATGCTGCTGTGATAGTGCAAGACGAGTAAAGTTTGCAAGATTATAGGAAAAATTTCTATCGACAATGAAGGAAAGACAATGACATGCATGGGAAAATGTTGTCCTCGAGTAATTAAAGAAAAAGAAAGAGATGTTTAC
Organism: Pseudotsuga menziesii; assembly: GCA_001517045.1. Taxonomy (NCBI): domain Eukaryota; kingdom Viridiplantae; phylum Streptophyta; class Pinopsida; order Pinales; family Pinaceae; genus Pseudotsuga; species Pseudotsuga menziesii. Next base: position 151,032 of record LPNX010081575.1, on the reverse strand, counting down.
TAGCACATTCCTCAAGAGATGGAGTTGTATTTAATAAAAACAGGATTTGAACGAAAATCCAAAAGTGACAACCAAAATACTTATTGCATGATCGTGAGAAAATTAAAAGATAAATCAAGTCAAACAAGCCTGCAAGGCCTGCACATCACATTGGCTCTGCGATGTATGGACTTGGCAAGGCATTCTAGAAACCAAGTTACCAAAAACCGAGGATCACACACGAAAGAGAGGTTACAATGCACGGTTCTAAAAGTTTGTTGCACATAAACCATGGCATTAATAGAAATCATTGTAAGTTAGAAATAAAGAGAATACAATGCATGTTTTTGAAAGTCTGTTTGTTTGCAAAACTACAATAAAGATGCCATAAACAACCCTGATTGATTAAGAAAAAAGTACAAGCATTTTCTAGCAAAATTGATGGTTTGCATGAAGGTATGGGGTGTCCCTAACCAAATATGGAGTGAATTTTTTAGTTAACTACATAAGTACTTGGGTATGGACTTTCATTGAACACTTTGTTGGAAACTTCTATTTATCACTGTAGCATTCTCTTTTTAGAGATATGTTGGTCTCTTTCTCCTTCTTGTCTCGACCCGCGGTTCAACAACAACACAATACCAACAAGACACCAAAAGACATCGTCCTCACAGAGCAAGCTCAGTCAGAAATGCCCACGAGGTAGGTGTAGTCTCACCCAATATATCTTAATGTGTAACTGCCAGAACCATGTTTCTGCAGTTGGTGAGGGATTATAGTCCCTTGGCGCACAGCCAAGGTGCTTGAAAAATACGATGGGATGGAGTCTTCCAGTCTGCGATAGTGGCACAACCAAGTGCCACAGGTCACCCGCGTGACACGACCTCATCTTTAATCTTTTAACAACTGGCGCAACTATGCGACGTAGTCGATCCCTTACACTTGACAGATAGTGTGCGAATTATGTTTTAACTTAGAATATTTAACCATGAACTTATATGCAATAGTCCAACAATACATTTAAACAACATTCATATTTATTGTGACATGCACTCAAAGCAACTGTAACTGTAAATATGTAAGATAAGAAAACATTCACATAAACATTCACCATTCAACAACATTCACATATGACATAGGAAATAACGTGGAAACCCATATAGGAAAAACCACCAAGGTGCTCTTCATCTGGCATGAGAAATATGGTTAGCACCTTGCAGCCTGCAACTTGCAGACTGTTCTTAAGATATGTCTTTCTGACTCAATCTTCTTTCTCTCATGCCCTCTAGTTTATTCTTCTGTCTACTCCTACTGATCCGCAAATAGCCTAGATCAACTCTTCTACTTTACTAGCTGTATGTGCACACATATGCAAGATCTGCGGCTCAATAGCCTTCTACTTCTACCAAAATCTCCTTTGAGTCAACTACTGAATGTAACAGAATCTAACCAAAACTGACTGAACAAACTGAATCGAATGACTGACAACCAACTAAACCCTTATACCAAGTAGGTTCCTTTTATTTATACCATTTACAAGACCACGCATGGTCAACTAAGTACTACTTAGTTATTACACACATAGGTAGGTACAACAATCTCTGTTACATTCAATGTTGGCCCATACCTAGTAGCAAATGTCATGTAATGCATTAACCATAGCCTTAACTGGCCGCAGAAACGTCTTTAAGCTTGTCTGTACTAGTCATAACTAGCCTCAAAATTGTCCTTTCATCTGCTGTCGATTCGTCCTTCCGCCGTCTTCCTTGATTTCTGCCTGTCCAACATTAACTCTTCTACCTACCTATGCCATCAACTTTGGATGTGCTTTTCCTCATTGCACCATCATGTCGCAGCTTCCTCTGCTCTGCGCTTCATTTCCATCTTTATCATTCCTTTCTCCATCACGCGCATGTTTTATCTTTCTGCGTCGGTTCATTTCCTTCCTTCTTGACTTGATTTTCCCCTATCACACGTGCACTTTTCCTTCTTTACTTGCGCATCTGCTTCTTCCTTGTGCACTTTTCCTAGCCCAATAGGACCACAACACTCACATGTGGCTCATCTCGAGCCACTAAGAAAAAATGGATATCACTGCAAAAATGTGATTGCTTTCTACTTAAGGCTCCAGCTTGGGCTCTGGCCTAGACTGCACGGGAGGAACAACCTTGTACTAAAATTCCTATAGCATTTGTTTCACTCTGGAAACTTCCATTGTTACTTCCTCTGCCTGTGCGGCCAATTGCTAAATGTGGTCGAAACTTATATGTTCCAATGGTCCTGCCTTTAGGGACTTCACCATATATTGAAGTTTTTGCTGCACAAACTGAATAAGGCCTATGAGTTGTGCTTCCTCTGACTGGTGTTCCTCCACCTATGCTTCCCTATTTTGCTCTTGGTCATGGAGAGCTTGGACTTCTTGTTGCAGTTGCTTAATATCTACCATCTTTGTAACTTTTTCTTGAAACGACAACTTCTTCATCTCTACATTTGTTGCGGTGCTTTCCCTGATATTTTCTCTAGTCTCATCCTCTAGAAGCGCTTCCCAAATTGTGGAAATGGCTTCAACTGCCTTAGCGCAGAGTTTTTCTCCTTCTCTTACCTTACCAATAGCCTTATACGCAGCTCTACATCACTCTTTGAGCACCTCAAGAGGTGTGCTCAGTACTTGCCTTACCTAAAGTTCCTCAACCTGCTTCTTTAACTCCACTGCAATCAGCAACAGCCGAGCAACCTTGGCAGCTAAATCTTCATCCTCTTGGCCCTCTTCCCGTGGGATGTCTATGACTGCGCCCTTAATGGCTTCAGATAGTGAAACGTGGCTGTGCTCGCACGCCTCGATTTATTGCTCTTTCTCTTTCTGAAGGGCCTTGCATTGCTTGTCCTTCCTTTTTTGTTTCATTTCTTGATAGGCAACAGCATTCTCCCGAAGCCGTATTTCTGTCGCGGCTTCCTGTTGTAAGTCATAGACTTCACCTAATGACAGCTTGAAGAAGATGATCTGTAGTGTGTCAAACTCTTTGACAACATCATCAAACACACTCATTGTCATCCCTATTTCCATTGCGTGCCCATGGATTTGTACTTTGATCGGCGACACTAGTTCTAGTGTTACTAGCGGGACATTGGGATCCACCCCATAAGTTTTGGCCTCAACAATGGATTTGCCAACGTTAATGGCCTCTATAAGCTTATTGAGGTTCCCTACAACTTGACCAGGCACAGTCTCCTGTTGTGCATTCAGAACCTTGAGGATTTTCTTGGTGACCTTAGTGACAGCATTTGATAGCTCTTGAACATCGTCCTCAATCAATGTGTTTGTGTTAGCCACTCTGTCAGCTTTTCTCTTCTTGTGCAATGGCCCGCAATGTTGTTGTTGTTCTTTCTAGTGGTTCTAGGTGTCCTCATTAGTATTTTTTTGTTCTTCATTGCTTCAATGGGAGCCACCATCACTTATGTTATCATCTTTTTCTTCTTGTGACCGGTTGTCTTGACTGTCGCCTCCATTGTTTCCTTTGTCGATTCCAGCATCACTTCCTGCACCTGCATTTCCACCTTGTTTAGCTGGTGGGTCTTCTTAGTTTTGTTCTTCAGGCAACAACTTTACCAGTGGGTCATGCCATTCTTCAGGCCACTCTGCGATAATGGCGTCCACATCATCATCAGTGATCGTAAACCCCGCCTGGTGCGCTTGCTTGGTCAGGTCATTTCTTGGCTCAAGGATCATATTATGAGCTCCCACCTGGAAATTGATGAAAGATGCATACCTGTGCACCGTCGCATCCCAGACTAGGTGGGATATTTTGATAACATCGCGCAGCACCTCGGTATGTAGAAAAAAATCGATGTTATTGTCCTTTTGGCGTATCTTGTTTTTCTTATCCTCCCACATGTTCTGGTACTTTTCAGAATGGCAAGGTAGTGGGACATCCATTTATACATAGTCTGTTGGTTGGCCCACAAGGTGAACGAGATCAGGATGAGCAGTCGGGAGTAGTGAAATTTGTACTTGGGGTCCTCCTAGGCCTGTTCTCCATCGTCGATCAGTTCATTCAGCAAGAACTGCAACCAATTGAAAGTCACACCTTGTGTGCATTTCTCTGCAATCTCTACCACTCTAGAGGTGCATTCATTTGGCCTCATTTTGTGTAACATTTTGCATGACAGGATCCTTGTGGCGAACTGCACAATGGTGTCTTCGATGAGGGGAATCAAGAATCCCCTAGTCACACGCTAAAGCTTATACTTCATTTTCATCTTAGTGGTATCCCTGTTCTGGCGCAAATACGACGTGGGGTCATGTCCTTTCTTTGGAAGTCCTATGATCAACAAGATAAGCTCAACGTCGAGCGGGTATGGTCAATCGATCCATAGGCACCCTCTGTGGAAACTAACTAGGATTTGTTTCACATATCTATTGGCCTACAGATCATGGCCAAAATGTGGCATGAATAGCAATTTCATCAATCCTGTGCGGTCGACACCAGCAGTCCACTTCATTGGCTTAGGAACCTCGAGCCCAGTCGGCCCAGTTTGAACCGTGACCATGTAGTTTGTTCTTTCCAAACCCTCCTACTGTTGAGTGTCAAAATACTCGAAATTCAACTTAGAAATATTTGGCATTATGTCCATTAGTAGGGGTACATGCTCAAGAATCCGAGGTGCTACTAAAAATGTGTTGGATTTCGTGGGAAGCGTCAGTGGCTCCACCTCGGCTCTCCTTGGTCAGAAATAATGAGGGAAGTTTTCATCTTCCTCCTCAGCTTGCGAGCCTCTATGTGGTGGGGCGTCCTCATCCATGATTTCTTCCTCCAGTGTGTCTTCCTACATGGGTTCTTTTCTAGCGCTATCCGCAACGGCCTTAGCCTTGCGTTTCCTTGTCATTTCTGGCTGGGACAACTCTCCAGCTGCTCTCTCCCCAGCCTGTCTCGGCTCTCTGATAGGTTGTGCAGGTGCATTTGGTGGGTTCTGAATAGGGTTTGACACAGGGCATGAACCAAGGGGTGGAATGGGAGCTGGAGCAGGTGCAGAAGCAAGATTCTTTCTTGTTTGTGACATCGCATCGAGTTTTGGTTATGGTTTTGGTTCTGGCTACTGCACTTCGGGAAAGTAGATTTCTTCTTCAGTTGGACAGCTCGAGGGGACAATCACTTTGGATAGCTCACTTGCACTGCAGATCTATACTACCATGGTTTTTGCCTCACTCTATGATAGGCTTCGTATCTGTAACTCTCGACTCTGGTTCTCTCGCACTCTCTCTATGTGTGCATAAAATACTGTTTGATGGTGAATCCTTGTATTTGTATTCACTGACGCGTCCTACAGTCGTCATATGATGGGAGTTCTGGGTCTAATCGGTCACATGGGATTCTCAACCAATGTTTTCCTTCATTAACTCGATAGCTAGAGTGCTTCATTATACCTGTGAGCACAGTTGTGGCAGTTGTGTCGAGGATGGCTGATGGGACCAAAAAGCACGTCATCATTATCCTCGTATCTCATTGAAGTAATGATGCTTAGTTGTCATAACCACCTCAATATTTTCTGAATATCTTCACTTTAATGTTTTCCAACCTAGCATTTCCACTTTTCTTAGCACTTTCCACCTTTTCATGTGCTTTCAGCTAGTTTCACCGCAGACGTGCAACATAACAGTTTATGTTTCTTTCTTCTTCTCTCTCTTTTTTCACGAACAATGTGCTTTTAGTCGGGGATTTTATGACCATCATAGTATGGCTTCAGGTGACTGTCATTCACCACACCTGCAACATAAGTTCCACCTAGTCTTTACAACTAGCACTAGTGATGTGCGCGACCACATATGACCCTAGTCAATGTGTCTTTAGATTTCCTAGGTGTTTGAAAAATTTGTTGTCATACATCAACACTAGTCCTCCGAACTTGAATGGTTTGACCTGGATATGGAAATCATGCCATGCTTTCTATCTCTGCTTCTTGACAACCTGATGAAATCCTGTGACGAAGCATTCCTCTTCCATCTGAATGAGCTGCTACAACCTCTTTTCGACAGCATCTCCATCGGTCATCTCTGTTATCGCAGAAATCCATAGGCTCGACACAATGTACTCCATTAGCACAAGAGCTTCCTATCGATATACTAGTCTGAATGGGTTGTGCCCTATCATTCCCTTGCAAGTTGTATGGTACGCCCATAGCACAGCTAATACTTTATGATCCCAGTCATCTCAACGCACATCGCATGCCTTGGTCAATTCATTCTCCAGAATCTTGTTGAAAGCATCGACCGTTCCATTCGCCTGAGGATGATAGGGTGTCATATTCTTATGTTGGATCTGAAATTCTGCAGTAAGTTCAGCAATCATGTTGTTAACAAAAGGCGTACCTTGGTCGCTAAGTAGAATATTTGGACAGCCAAATATGGTGACTACGTTTCCAAATAAAAAATTTGTCGTGGTCACAGTGGTGCAATCTTTATTAGTTGCAGCTCCATCCCATCTAGTTAAATATGTTGTCGCAATGATAATGTAGTGTGTGCCAATCCTCTTTCTTGGGGGACTGATCGAACCCACAAAATCAACATCCCATTTTTCGAAGGCTTGCAACATTATCTGTGGTGCAAGCGGCATCTCGAAATGATGTGACGGTTTTCCTATTCTCTGGAAGATATCACAGTGCCTGTAGAAGCTTTTAGTATCCATGTGTATGGTTGGCCACCATACTCATGCCTGCAATATCTATCACACAGTTTTCTTTCCTATGTAGTTTCCACCTATGACACCAACAGGTGCTTCACTCATAACCCAAGGTCACTCATAATAAAAAACACAGCGACGCAGTATTTCAACTGCACCGAATTCGTACAAGTGTCCGGTGATCAATGTGAAGTCCACAGCTCTGACTACCAAGTGTTTCTTTTGATTGATGGAGAATCCTGGAGGTGCATAGCATGTACTCAAAAAGTGGATGATAGCGTTAAATTCTTTGTTCTGATCTTCCATCATAGTGACCGCAAACAGTTGCACGTCGGGCAAGTTATCTTCCAGGATGGTTGGCTCTTCACTGCTTTCTATCCTCGACAGGTGGTCTGGCCCAACATTTAGTCGACCAGGTTTGATGATGACCTCAAAATCAAATTCTTGAAATAGTACAAGCCATCTACAGATCTTCCCCCCCAACATTGGCTTGTTGACTAGGTATTTCAGCGTTGAATGATCAATATTAGTGTCAGAACTTCTAAAGCACATAGATCGTAGCAAGGCCTTCTCTTTCTATCGTTGTGTAGTTATTTTCTGTCGTTTGACAGTTTTTTGCTAGCAAAATCAATAGGGTGGTCAAGCGAACCCTCTCTTGGATGTGTCAAAACTATGTCGATCGTGATAGATGATTCGTTGACATGCACATGGAACTCTTTCTTCCAATCTGGAAATACTAGTATTGGCGCAGTGGCCATCTTGTTCTTCAATTTGTCCAAGATTTCCTGGCAAGCTTGTGTCCACTGAAACTTTGCATCTTTCTTCAGCAGTTTCTCCATAGGTGCTGTGATCTTTGCATACCCTCTGATGAACTTCCTGTAGTAGTCTGTATGTCCTAACACGAATCTGAGTTGTGTGACTAATGTAGGTGGTGGTAAGTCAAGAATGATCGTAACTTTTGTTGGTTCGACCAAAATACCATCGCGACATATGATGTGACCCAATAGAACACCAAATGGTGTGCAAAAAATATGCTTCTTGGAATTGAGCATGATTTGATACTGGCGACAGCGTCCCATCATCATGTGCAGATTCTCAATCCGGTCTCTTACTAGACCAAACACATTCCAATAATCAAAGTAGAGTTCAAGAAAATTATGTATAAAATCTTTAAAAGCAGAGACTACTATTCTAGAAAAAATAGCAGGTGCATTCTTGAGTCCAAATGGCATTACTGTATACTGGTAGCACCATTCTATGACGAAGGTCATTTTGTGGCGATCCTTCTTCGTGATTCTGAATTAATGATATCCAGAGAATCCATCGGTGAATGAATACATCTCTTGTCCTCCAACGCTTTCAAGTACTTCATCTGTAAATGGTGTTGGGAATGGATCATGTAAGCATGCATCGTTTAGCTTCCTCATATCAACACAGATCCTCACTTCACCTGTTGTTTTCCTATCCCATATCACTATAGGTTTGATCCACTATGATTCCTCAATAGGTTCAATGATTTCTGCATCGAGCATGTGATCCAATTCTTCTTTTACCTTCTCTTTGTATCTTGGATTCAATCTATACTGGCGTTGTTTACTGGGTTTAGCATCTGGTCGCAGGGGTATTTTCATCTCCATTAGGTCACCAATTATTCCCTTTGTCTCTGAGAAATTGGTAGGGAATAGATCTTGATACTCATGCAGCAAGTCCATGATCTTCGTGACTGTCTCTTCATCCCAATAATCTCCTATATTGGTGAACTTTGGGTTCTCTAGTGACCCAATGTTTACTTTTTTATTTTCAGCGGCTGTAGGAACTGGTCACTGGAAACGCCACTTCCTTCCACTGAGTGCATGCCATCTAATTTTGGTATGTTTATGTTAGTCAAATCATCATCTGGGTATCCATCTATATTGTAGCAAGCCATCCATTGTTGAATGGTCGCACTGCATTGGTGAGAATTGGCCTCTTCAACAGGAATTTCAGCAAATATCTTCTCCTTTATCATTTGAAGCGCGGCATCCACTATAGGTTGTTCATCAATAAATTCAAATGTTTTCCTAAACTGCTTAGCGAATCCTTCCCACCCTTGGGTTCCTTGTCGCAACTCCATAGATGCATACCACATTCTAGGTGTCATTTCCAATGTATGAATGAAATGATGGACCCATTCCTCTCGCGGGTATTTTGCAAATATAGTGTGACACCGATTGATATGCTCGGAAGGGATTGATAGTCCTGTATATCTGTGCCTCATAGTGGTGACTTCTTCACTGAATCTCACTTCCATTAACCTTCTACATTGTGGCCATTCCGTTATGAACTGCTTGTCTGTACCTCACCATCTAGCGGGTGTGGCCTTTAGTACATGGTCTAACGTAGACAAGCACTGCGACTCTGTTACAATTCCTTCGAACTCACTTAAGAAGGTCGCAAGGTTAGGTAAACCCTCATAGGTGGGCAGCTCTCATAGCTCGTTCTCGACCCATCACACAGATATTGTAACTCTGGCACACCTTCTCATAGAGACCTCATGTAGCCTATTTTACCAGTTTTCCAATGCCTCCCCTGTGTCAGATGTATAGGAACTAGCACTCTTCCAACTCAGTTTTCCATCCATTGTTAGATTAATATAGTCTTCTTTCATGGAAGTGACATTGTAGATATGGTCGATATAGTCACCCTGTCCCTCATTTTAGACAAGATCAACATATCTTCGTCCTTCCAATGGTTTGATGGGAGACACTACTCTCATCTCATTATCCTTGAATGAGAGGATACTTTTCTTGAAATTGATAATGTTCTAATTGTCTACGATCCAATCTATCCCCAGCAGCATAGGATATGGATTCGTGTCATCAACAATGTTAATGACTTCAAATTCCGCAAACGTGCGCAACCCTTCAGTGTCGACAGGAACTTGACTCAATCTACCAATTGGGAGGACATTTTCCTAATTTGCATGTCACACCTGGACAGGAGACCAATCCAGGTGCGACTTGCCCATACTTTCCCAAGTTTGTCACGTCAAAATATTGACATCATATCAAAAGTCTAAAATTATATAATCCATGTCATAATCCCCTATCTGTGCAGTCATTCTTAACTCACATCCAGTTTTGAATTTCTTGCTGACCTGGTTAACTTTCTTTTCAGGCTGCGACTCTACTGGTGTTTCTTCTATCATTGCTTGTAGTTCTGCGATAGCATCTTTGTCATGTATTAACGCGAAGCAACTTGAGAAAAACGAATTGAACTTAATAACCTTTTGTGGGGTCTTATTCTAACTCTATCTGCTGAAATTGTTCAGGAATCTCCCTAACTTCTTCTGATGTTGACGGTTCTTCTAGATCCACAAACTCACATCGCACATCCATGAATACTTGCTTCTATTTCTGGACATCGAATGGTTCCTTCTTCCTCATCACGGGTCGTACCTGTGGCTGCAGTTGTTTCGACGGGGTTTCTTGATCATCCCTAGTCGTACCTACAGCCGCAGTTGTTACAACAACAACATTTGGATCTCTTGGCTCAACAACAATCATCTAAATTTCAAGCTCGGATTCGGGTTTGGGTTCAGATTTTGCGTAGTCTTAGGACCTGTGATAGTCCTAGCCTGCCATTTTGTGATCAACTGAGTACATTTCTCCACATTATGGTCATGTCCCTTACAGTATGAACATGTCTTTGCAAGTTCTAGGAAATCTCTAGCATAGTGACCTATTTGTCCACAGTTATAGCATCTAACTTGACCTCTTCCTCTACCAAATCCTCCTCCTCCTCCTCTGCCTCTGAAGTTTCCACCACCCCTTCCTTGAGGGTGTGGTTGCTGTAGTGGTACTGATTCTGTTGATATTGCGGCTAATAGTGATTCTGCTGAGCATATCATTGTTGTGGCACATACTGAGGATGGTACTAGTTCTAATACTAATTGGGTGAGAAATGCACAGGATGATATGATGCTTGCATCGGCTCAGCCTAAGTCTACCCCGTGTTCTTCATCAAGTAAGTATCCACCGTCTTTTCCTTTAGGAGCTGGTATGCTCTGCAATCCTTCTCTTCATGCCCTACTGACTTACAAAATTTACAGAACATGTTTGCAGGAGTGATTACAATCTTTTGCAGGTATAGACAGTCTTCGTTGTGGTGTCCTCTAGTTTGGTATATCCGACACCAAGGTAGTCCATGGGCAATTAATGGGTTTGGCGCACTGGATGAGACATAATTCATGAAGGTTAGATAGTTATCCTTGGAGTGTCCATCCGTTATGCATTTTGTGCACCATAAATGTACATGGGCTTCCTTACCCTTATTAGTGTCCTGAAGCTGTATCGTCAGATTAGCCAACTGTGATTGAATCTACACCATCCCTATGACACCATAAATGGTTGGTGAAGCTTCTGGCTTCATTGCCAATTCTAGTGCTTCTGTCTGCAACTCTATATTTTGTTGCATCAATGGGCCTCTAATGTGTGGTAGTAGTGCAGTAATAAACCATTCCTTATGTTGAACATCCAACATCTAAAAACTTACTTTGGCCATCAAGGTCTTAAACCATTGGTCAAAGTCCCATACTAACTCTGCCAATGATTATTTGATTTCCTTGATCTCAGTGATACACTGTGACTTAGATTTAGGTTTTATGAACTCAAATATCATTCCTTCTCATATCTCTTCAAGGGTTTTCTATGGTGTTCCTGGCAGTACCACGCAGAACTTCATAAACCAGTCGAGTGCATGCCCCTTTAGAGTCGTGATCATCTGCACTTTATTTAAGTCCACATTTTGATTTAAGCAAACCATCCAAACAGATTCAGAGATGAACCAATGTTGCTTCAAATATTCTGCTCCATTACCATTGAATGTAGGTAACTGAATATCTGCCCCAGCCATTGTGTCAGCGTCGGGGTTATCTGATGACTAATTTAATGGAGGTGTTTTCTCTTGCGCACTAGACATTATGATAGCACTATCAGTATTAACAACTCTTTCAGGAGACGAGGCTCTAGACCTTACCTCTAGAAATACTCCTGGTGTGATGTAGTTGCATCCTAACCTTGGTGTCGTGTCAGTCTCTTTAGAGTCTTCTGCGCCTTCCGAGATCAGGCTATAGTCCTCCTCTTCATCACAAGACCCTTCGTTTACTTGTGACTGAATTTCGCATTCACTCTCTTCAAACATACTAGGAGCTCGTTGACCTTCCTCTATCTTTCTTCTCTTCCCTGATCTAAATCTCCTTCCACTCCTTAGGAATCCAGCTTCTAGTCCAAGTTTTGTACTTCCTGGGAATATTTCAACTCACCATTTCCCATTTTCTTGGCAGGTCATCTATGACATAGACTTCCTCGAGGGTATGTGATTCAACTATTCAACTGCAAGATACCCTTCTCATAAACAAGCATCTTGATCCATGTACTAATAGACAACAAGTACCTTCTTTAAGGTCCTTGGAAAAAATTTCTTTCAACCTCACTATATGAGGTTATAGCCTCTACTGCAAACTCAATAATATATCCTTGCAAAATACTGTCAACCCAAAAATCAGCAACTCTAAATATGTTGTTACTTACACTATTTACTTTGTGCACCAACTGATCACTCCACTCAACTACTTCTCTTCTCTGGAAGTTTGTCTACCTTCTTGCCAATATTGACAGCCACTCATGCGGTACAATGGGAAACTCTACAAAGAATATCTCATGAATATCCAAATATATGTATTCATCCACCCAATTTTCTGTGCTCAACTAAGATCTTGCACTCTTCTCTTAGTTGAATTATAGTGTTTTAGACTCCATCCAGTCCTCTATCTCATTCTTCGTCGAATGCCACAACATTTTTCTTGACTCAAATGGTTAACAGTCCCAACAATGGAACCATTTGTTGGTATCTTTCTCCTTCATGTCTCGACCCACGTTTCAACAACAACACAGTACCAACAAGACACCAAAAGACATCGGTCCGATAGAGCAAGCTCAGTTGACAATTCCCGTGAGGTAGGTGTAGTCTCACCTGAGATATCTTAATGTGTAACTGCTAGAACCATGTTTCTACAGTTGGTGAGGGATTATAGTCCCTTGGCATGGGGCTAAGGTGCTCGACAAATACGATGGGATGGAGTCTTCCACTCTGCGATAGCAACACAACCAAGTGCCACAGGTCACCTGCGCGACACGACCTCGTCCTTAATCTTTTAACAACTAGCTCAACTATAAGATGCAATCAATCCATTACACTTCGCAAATAGTGCGCCACTTATGTTTTAACTTAGCATATTTAACCGTGAACTCATATGCAATAGTCCAACAATACGTTTAAAAAGTCATTCATATATATTGTGACATGCACTAAAATCAACTGTAACTGTAAGTATGTAAGATAATCAAGCATTCACATAAACATTCACTATTCAACAACATTCACATATGACACAGGAAATAACGTGGAAACCCATCTGGGAAAAACCACCAAGGTGCTCTTCATCTGGCATGAGAAATATGGTTAGCACCTTGCAGCTTTCAACTTGCATACTGTTCTTAAGATATGTCTTTCTGACTCAATATTCTTGCTCTCATGCCCTCTAGTTTATTCTTCTATCTAATCCTACTAATCTGCACACAGCATGGATTGACTCTTCTACTTTACTAGCGGTCTGTGCACACAGCTGCAATATCCGTAGCTCAATAACCTTCTACTTCTACTGACTCTCCTCTGAGTCAACTACTGAATCTAACAAAATCTAACCAAAACTGACTGAACGAACTGAATCGAACGACTTACAACCAACTGAACCCTTATACTGAGCAGATTCCTTCTATTTATACCCTTTACCAGACCACATAGGGTCAACTGAGTACTACTCAGGTAGCTGCAACAATCTTTGTTACATTCAATGTCGACCCATACTTAGTTGTGAAAGTCCTGTAATGCATTAACCACGACCTTAACTAACCATGAAAATGTCTTTCAGCTCATCTGTAGAAGCCATAACTAGCTGCAAAACTGTCCTTCCATATTCTGTTGGTTTGGCCTTCTATTGTCTTCCTGGATTTCCGCATGTCCAGCATTAACTCTTCTACCTGCCTCTTCCACTGACTCTATGATGTGCTTTTCCTCATCGCACCATCCTGTTGCAGCTTCCTCTGCTCTGCGCATCCTTTCCATCTTTATACTACCTTTCTCTATCGCGCTCATGTTTTATCTTTCTGCGCTGGTTCATTTCCTTCCTTCTTTACTTGCTTTTCCCCTGTCACGTGCGCACTTTTCCTTCTTTGCTTGCGCTCATGCTTCTTCCTTGTGCAATTTTCCTGGCCCAACAAGATCTCTAAATTTCTTTGTGGCTTTTGTGGTTTATGCTATAGCTTTATTTCAGATTTTAGGTATGCCAATAATTTCATCATAAACCTATACCAAAACCAGCAACGACGATAGAGGCAAATACAAAAGGTAGGGTAATATATCCATATGGAATTCCTTCTCTAGGTCGAGATGCCAAGATAGTTTACCAAGTGGATCCAACATCATCAATAGTAGAGACATAAGTAGCAAGAGTCAGAGTTATTTTAAGACATAGGTAGCAGAGACATAGGCATGAAAGGAGTCATGTATTAGAGTCTTCTGAAATTTTAAGTCAAAACTATTTTATGTTATTCTGATCAGGAAGATGTGGATTTTGCAACTAAAATCTAATTCTAATGCAGCCACCTTAGTGCCTTCCCCTAAAATTAATTGGCGTGTCCAAAAATGAGCTGAATGAAAGTAAAAAAAAAAACCTACTTATTTCCTCTGGATGTACCTGGACACAATTAACATAACAGTTTATGAATCCACGTGCAAAGTAGAGCAAATCTCAGGTATGCTACTATTCCTCGCCGCTAGTTTAGTTTTAATAATATGAATCATTTCCTTCTCATTCAATGATATAAGCTGAAGTTCTTCTCCAAGCTTGAATAAAAACTTATCCAGTGTTTGTTATAAAAGGCGTAGATATTTCCAAACCAAACATGCCTTCCTTGTATTGAACTTCAGAAGATTGATCGCATAGCATGGAAAACAACATAAATTTCTTACTATATGTTACAAAAATCATTAATGAAAGTTGTGACTAATATTTAAATGGATGTAACAACTACTACAACATATCAAAGTAAATTAGAGTCAGCCCATTGTTCTGACCTGTAGAATGATGTGGGTTGGCAGTCTCCTTTTTAGTAGGAAAATTATCCTTGGAGTATCACAAGTTGATTGAACCTCTGTCCTAGCAGCTGATAAACACAATAAGAATTTCCTATCAGTCTAGTATGATGCCCTCTTTCATATCACAAATATTTTTAAGATGGGCATCACTGAAATGGCACTTGTTTTGGCGTCTTTCTCTTCCCAAATTACCCCCAACACAATGTAATAAAATTCCCTCTTCCACTCTGATCCTCTGCCCCTAACTCAATATCTCAAAACCATTGTCTGACGATCCTACCACCAAATTTAGAAACCATTCTTGATACCACCTTGATACCACCAAGCCTTCTCGTATCGGTTCTACAAGAAAAGCTTTTTTTATATCAGTGGTGTAGGGGACTAACTTGGGTACAAGGAAAAAAGAGATTGTTGTGGCAATAGAATACTTAACAAAGTGGGAAGAAGCAAAACCGTTGAAGGATAATACTGCATTTAGTATAGTTTCATTTTTAAATAAACATATTATTCTACGTATAAGAATGAAAATGAGTGATATGGTAGATATGAGAGAAGGAAAATGCATAAATGGAAACAAAACACAGAGCCCATCTTATGTGAGGGGCAGTATAACACAGATCAATATACAAGAATGAACCCCGAGTTTGTTAGTTAGGTCCACAGATAACCTTTGTCTTACCCAGATACTGGATAAGTCCAATAGAGAGGGAGGGTATGACCTAAGAAGTGAAAACCTATTATTACTGAGTCCCTAAGATGGATGCAACAAAAAAGTACAAGACATGAAGAGTCTAAGGAATAAAATGAATCCTTGGTCATTATCTTTTCTCTGCATACCCTCGGCCTACCTTTGTGCTTTCTTCCCTTCCCCTTTTCAAAACGATGATTCCCCTCAGGATTTATGTCAACCACAACTCCCTTCCACCATTAAACCATTGTAAAAGCTCCAGACCAGCGCGACGAAGACTCTACAAACCAACGTCACTAAGTTCATTTCATATCTGCGGTAAAAATTGGTAGAGGCGAAAAAAATTGAAGGGCTAGTTCATTTCATCTCCTCTCTTTCAACTATTTTTTTGTTTTTATGTTTTGTTTTGTTTTTTATGCTAAACAATAACTCTTCAACTATCAAGTTTTATTAAAAAATAGCTTTCAATCATAATAAGAAAATTAATTTCCAAATAAAAATAACAAGTGTTAACATTATGCATCTGAAATATATTAAGTAATAAACTTATGAAAGAAACAAAACATGGAACCTAGAATCATTTCTGAAATCAATGTGAGGCCACATGTAATGCAACATACAAAATCATGTACCCCAAATGTGGGTGCCAGCAATCCCGATCGACAGCGAGGGGCACCTAGGTCCATGTGTCAGATGTGTGGCACCATGCATGCCATATTTTTTATCACGCCCTCTTTGCCTCCAAGTCATTCAATGCGGGTGGGTGAGAATGTCTTGTCTTAGGCTGACCACTGTTCGGAGCGATTCCATCGCATTCACTTTGGTTCTAATGGAATTTATTATGCAGTGTGTGAAGTTTATGTAGGCACATAGAGTTGACATTAAGGGGAGAGTCATGGGAGAGCATGGCATTACCAAATTTTGCGCGGATGTGGGTTATTTTGAGAGGTTTGGTGTTCTGTTATGGTTTTCTACTTTTGTATGGGTCGGGACTCTCTTGTGGTCTGAATTTTTCGCAAGGTTGACCATCTCCATAGGCGCTCCCAGTGGTCGTCTGGTTTTGCACCCTCTCCCGTTGCTACAGGATATTCAACTCCACAACCTCCTTTCATAACACTTAGGTACTTGGTTCCTCAAGATGTCCAAGCAGAGGGGTAAGAATTTAGTTTCCTAATATAGGTAATTCATTTTATTTTAAGTTCATTAAAATAGAACAATGTAAACATTTGATTATATAAAATTCTTCTAGTAACACTATTTTTTGGACACAAGTTCTCTTAATGTAGAGGCAGTGAAGTGATACATTTTGCAATTCCCAACCAATTTCGGGTTCTTGTTTTCATTTGGCCATTCACTGGGCCCTTGGATATAAATGGATAATAATTCAAGCTTGTTTAAAAACTTTTTTTTCCATGAGTAATATCAAATAAATCTTTTTCTAAAAAATGTGAATAGATGCTTGAAAATATTTTAGGAACAATACCTATAAATTGTAACTTGGAAGTATTGGAAGTGTACAAAGTGAGATTGGGAGCCTCTCATAACAAAACCTTGTTTCCATGCCTTTTTTAGTCACAATTTTAAACACGTGCCTTTGTCATTCACAAGTGTTAAAACCTAGCTCAATATCAAAATAACAAAAACAATTTCATGTTTAAGAAAAAGCATGGGAGAGTTTCATTAAAATTTGCTTTTAAATTATGATCAAATTTATGAAAATTTGAAAATAACATCTTACTAAAATTAGTAGTTCCAAAATGATTTTTTTCCATAGTTATGGATGAAACCCCAAGACATGATTGGAAGGTTTTCTTACCTAGGCACATTAGAGGGGAGCTTCCACATAGCATGCCCCAATTCTAATGTGACATCATTGTGGGATTTTCCCCAAGACATCGTTCAAGAAAGTAATGTATTTTTGGCATAAAACTATGCCACATAGAGATGATTGGGTATGATTAGTCACAGTAATGATGAGTGTGTTTCATAAACAAGGATGGTAGATAGCCTCACCACCTACGTATTTTAATTCTTTTCACTCAATCTCATTCCTAGTGATATAAAATGGATCATTGTATAATTTGTCATTTGTCTTGATACTTTCTAGGTTGAAATAATTGGTGTTATTGGCTTGTAGGTCCTAGTTTATGAGCAAATCCTACTTTTGTGATTAGGGGTACAAAAAAATTCAAATCCAATTTGAGGCCTTAAATTATTTTTTTGGGATAAAAACTTTGCAGTCTTAAGAAGTACTAGAATGCTACCATGGCATGTGAGTACAATAGTAGCAATCTATGGGATTAGTCAAAGGATAGATTTTCAAAGATGGAAGCACAAGTCACTGACAAATCTAGAGAGCAAGTTTGGAATTTTCAGGATTTTGGTAGCTCTAACTCCATACAAGAAATCTAGATATAATGAAGACCCATAAAATGAGTTAAGAGAAAGAGAGACCAAGTTCTAGTGCCATTAATTCTTCTTAGTCTTTGTTTTAAAGGAGAAAAAATGGACATAAAAACCTACTAGGGTGAGATTAATGTTTCAAGTTGAATAAATGGTTGAAGTAGTTATCAATTTATTTCAATTTCCATAACATAAAATTTCAGAAAAATATTTCATGTTCCTGACTAAAGGTAGAGGTCCATTCTCAAACTTGGTGGGAAATTCACGCTGAGATGCTTAGGTTGGAGGGATTTCCCAGTAACTAAGTGGGAGTTGTTTAAAACCATCATTAATTCCTAGTTCTACCCTATTTGTTACAAAGCGGACTAACGGACCTATTGGCATGAGTTTTGAATAGAAGAAAGGGGAGAATGTGCCAGAGTACACTACATAGTTCAAAAAATGGTCATTATGTTGGATATATATACAACGAGAGGTACTCATCAAATATTTGGGGTGTCTAAATAGACATTTATGGAGGCAAGTGACGCTCTTTAAACCCATGACAATAAATGAGGCATGTGTGCAAGCACAATACATGGATAACATGGGTAAGACTAAAGGACAACCAAGTGGTTCCAAAAAGAAAGGCAACCAAGATGCTTCCAAGGAGAAAAAAAAAAGTGGAAAGGAGAGGATAAGAACACAACAACCACTACAAATCAATGCAAGGATGCAAATAACCATTTAAACCATTGTAATATAGATGGTCCCACCAAATATAAGTGTTGGAATCTACATCCTAACGTGAATCCATAGAACCACATGAAGAATACCAAGAATACGAAAATGCTAGTCATGGATTCAAGCAACCAGGTAGGGAGTAACCATGTCGTAAAATAGGAGTATCCTCCATAAATCATTTAATTTAGCATCTGAAGAGGTTTATGAAAAACAATCCCTATGCTTATATTTCTTTAAGGCCTTGGCTATTATTCATTTATAATATTTAAATCTAGATTTAGAAGATTTGGGCCTGACTTTGTCAACATAGATTTGAGATAATGTCCTTGATTTGATCAAATATCAACTTGTTTAGGTTATCCAATCAAAACCTGGATTTCAATCTTTTCCAAGCCATTCAATTTTAAGTCTAGGCATCAAAATCTTTCATACTATGTTGATGTCTCTCCTTAAAAATCTCAAGGTTGAGAGCCAAGCAGTGTTGCCCAAAACATTTCCTTCATGTAACAAAATAGTAGATTCTCTATAAAGGGAATATTTGATGTACATGTGTTGCATGGAAATCATTATGAGGTTGTGTGCACAAATGATGGATCTCACTACACCACATTACCCATGCAAATGAATATTTGGCCCACATGTGCCATATGTGCAGCATTTTGAATTTTTATGGAGTGTGTATAGCTCTTGGGGAGTAAAGAGGATTTTACAGGTTATGGACTATGTACATAATCCCAAAACACCACACAAGCCTTCTAAAGGAATATTTAGACTATACGTGTTGTATGAGTGTAATTTCAAGGTTTTGAGCATTGGGGATGGTTCTTGGGGTTGTGCAAATGGTGAGAGGAGTAACATCAACATATTAGGTCCTAAAACAGGTTTTATAGATTATGAACCATGCACACAATCCAAAACCACCACAAAGGCCTTGTAAAGTGAATCTTGCTAGGTTTTGCACATCAAGGATGGCTCTCACATCCTTTATCATGGTTTTGGAATCAAAATTGTGGTTATAGACCCTATAATATGATTCTTTGTGTCTAGGGTAGTAAATATGTTTACTATATCCTACTCATATGATAAATATTCCCTATGTAGGCCTTATGTGGCAGTCTAGGGGATTGCCATGTTATAAGAGTGCTAAATATAATTTACATGTCCACCCCATGTATTTGGGTGCTTATAGTTATATCCCCTAAAAAATTGGGCCAAAGTTATACTCATAACTTTACTCTTCGCATTGTTCTAGGGATGAAAATAAATAGAATGCTTTAGATCTATATCCATCCTTTGTTGCAATATTTCCTAAAACTTACCTAGAAATCGAGAGTCTTGATTAGGCAATGTTGAACTTGGGAAACAAATGTACCCATACATTTTCAAAGAATAATTCAATTGCTTCATGGTCTATAATGGTATTATTCTGATATCGTACTCACATGACAAAGTTCCCATTTATAAGGCCTACGTAGTGGCCAAGGACCCCACAAATTATGGCTCATGAAATCTTTACTTTGGTATCATTTGTAACCATCCATGTTTTTTATCTAAACCTCAAAATGGCCATAACCATATTCAACTTAAATGCCAAATATTCCCTGTGGAGGGCTTGTGGTGCTAATTTGGGGCACCGTGTATGGAGAATGAGCTTTAGAGGCAAATGTTACATCCTAAGACCATAGTTTTGATTATATTTTAAGTTACGCATCAAGAACCATCCCCTATGCGCAAGTTTTCAAAATGATGACCATATCTCACATATAGACTAGATTCATGCTATGTGATGGTCAAGGGAATCATGATGGTCCATGACCTCATGTTGCCTCTTTTCCCCCTGTGACCCAGGTTCATCCCCTCTTTTTGGTCAGTGCAACAAAGCCGAAGATATCGGCCCAGCGGAGCAAATCCCAGTCGACAGCACCTATGACACAGATGTCGTCTCACCCAATATATCTCAAATTTATGAGTAACTACCAGAACCACATTTTCGCAATTTGTGCAGGAGGGTGCTTAAGTCCTTAGCTCTGCGCCAAGGTTTCCAACAAATACCGAGAAGTTGGGTTGGTGGTTTGCACGTTTCTATGTCAACAGAGGGTATGATTTTTCCTTATTTATGCAATCTTACACAAATGCACAGTGAACAGACATCATAGACGTATTCATTACTTGAAATACAACATTCATACAGTTATCCCTTTAAAGCACAATAACCAATCAATCATTAAACACAGGAAATATGCACTTGTCTAATCTACTCAACATTCACACATATACACAGCATGTAATGTGGAAACCCATCCGAGGAAAAATCACAAGGTGCTCTTCATCTGGAATTGGCATGAGGACATATATGCACATTTTGTCTGTACATAAAGCTATAGACTCTATTCAAGATCTTCTCTTTTATATCTATATACTTCTCCTCCCTCTCATGCTCTATGATATTCTCTATATTTCTCACTCTACTCTACTCCTACTCAATGATCCGCACACAACCTGGATCGAATCGACCTTCTCTATCTGTATGCGCACTCAGCTGCAAAACCGCTACTCTAATGCACTCGGCGATCCAGAGTCATCAACAAAATTATCTATCTCTAATCTTGCTCTAACATCTTTCCCAAGAGTCTAGACACTTATCCAAAAACTTCTATAACAACTAATCAACTTAAAATCGTCTAAACAAGAACTAGCTAACGAGCTAACTAATTAACCGGATAACCTATTTACAGCTTGGGTTTCTCCTTTTATGGCCTTATTATAGACCTGATATACTCCCATACATGCTTGTTACAAAATCAGTACTGACTCAATACAAACTCTAACAGACTTAGCTTCAGTCACTATTCCAACCGACTTACTATCTTCAGCCCAAAGGTTGTCTTTCCTATTCTAGCAATATATGACCAAAAAGGCGTTATTAACCTAACTTACAAAAATTCATTTACACATGTGGTTTCCGTCGGCTCCAGCCAAACTTGTACCCATGATCGCTAAGGGTTGTTTATTCTTTCGCATCATGCCTTATTGTTACTTTCTCACCGTTACCTTATCTGCACACCTGCTTCTGCGAATATTACGTCATGTCATCATGTCTCTCACTCTGTATTTCTATCGTAGCTTATAGAACTGACTCAGCTTCCTTGTCTCGTGCCTTCTATTTCCCTTTCTCCTTATCTTCCCTCCTCTGTCGCAACATCCTTCTCTTCTTCTTTGATGTTGTTTCCTATATCACAAGTCCTTCCTCTTCTTCCTTGTACTCTTCTTTCCTTACTTAGGTATAATTCTATATGAATTATGCCCTTCTGTCCTGGACCCAATAGGCCCCCAACACTCACCTATGGCTCGTCCCGAGCCACATGAGCTATTGCTCCATAGACTAACTTGCATGAATTTTGTTCTGAAAATCCTCCACAATTTTCAGCAGCTTCTCTTTTTCTACACGCACTTCTTCTTCAACTTTCTACATGTGCTCCACCAGGTCGTAACTGACGTGTTCCGACATGTTACTTTCTACCGAGGCCGCTACCTCGTGCACCTTCTAGTGCACATGATGAATTATCCCTGTGACCCTTTCTACTTATGACTTTATGTTCATTCTATCTTTGACAGTATGTTTTGTCTGTGTTCGCAGCTGGTGGGAAGGTTTATGTTCCATGTGTGTTTAGCTTTATGCCCGGCAGCCTCTATATCTTCTGGTAACACTGTTAACTCTACAGACCTTCATTAGATAGTTCCATTGGTTAACAGTACTAATTCCTTAACAGACTTGTCATTCTTGTTTGCTTCTATATGGTTTCACTGCTCAGTAGAATAGGACGTAGCGGTAGAACACAGGATCTGAAGGACTTATTGGGGACACCAATGTTCCTTGTCTGCATTTTGAGCTCCAACCCTCAACTCAACCCCTGTGTGTTCTTCCACCCTTCAGAATTACTCATGAATGAGTACACAGCCTTCGGGTAATCCTAGCAGCTCGTGGTCGTCTCTCACACCAACAAGGGGTCTATATGTATTTTGGGTACAATGCTGGTGAGATCCATCATCCTCTACCTGGACTAGCTCCTTCCTCCGAGTTATTTCATTGAAACACATTTGGACTCGTCATCGCTTTCCTTAGATTTAGAAATTTGTGGTGGTGATGGTGATGACTTAGACCTTCGTTCCTCTCTCCCCCAGTTCAAGCATTCGTTTAGACCAGTCGTTCCTGGCAATTTTAACTATGCACTGCAGCAATTAATTCCACGACCTTGTCCAAAGGCTTCGACAAGATATCGAGTCTGGTCCTGGAACTCTTGGTACTATTTCCACATTGATGCTCCACTTTTTTAGGACAATATTGCTCTTACCAACATCAGAAGGTCTTCCTAATGTAATGAACATATTTACCCCGATGGTTGGAGTTGCTTCTGCATGAAGGCCCAAAATTGGTTGAATTTCCAAGCGGCACCCAGCTATCAGTAAAACACATCGAACAATAGGATTCCTAATCAAAACAGTCATTATAGCTTCCTTAACGGGACCCCCAGGGTCATTAGCATGACAATAGTTAGTCATTTATTTTCTTCACAAGTTTTCGCTCACTCTATATCTTACAATGTCTCTAATTGTGGTATTATATGGAGCCAGGCAATTACTAAATCATTACTAGCAGTTGATTCCAACAATGAGTCTATCAAATCCTCATGCACCCCACCATCGAGTATCATAATGACAACACGAACAATCACGTGGGTTCTTGATCCGACTCCTTATGTGAAGGTGTCAACTACACCACCCCTTTTTGTTGTGATGTCATGTTATTAATGGCGGAAGTGACCCTCAACATTGCTTGCAATCAGCTTCGAATTTTCTTACAGTTTGTGGCCTTGATATTTATCACTGTAGCAATCCTTCCTCATCATTGTATCAACACGCCATTGTTTTTAGTGCCACCTTTTTCTCGTTGCACCTTGTGTAAAGGTCACAGTCGTCCTTTTTCACCTGATAATGTGGCTATCATCATCATCATCATTATTACATGCATCATTTCATTTATCCACATCTTTTTTTTAGTTATCAAAATAAGGCTTCAAACGGCTCCCATTAATTAGCCCTCTGACTTCTGTACCATCAAGTTTTTCCAACTTCAATGCTCCTCCATCAGTGATTGCCTTCACTACATAGGGACCTAACCAACGGGCCTTCAAATTGACTGGATGTTTGGAAAAAAAATGTCATACATAAGAACAAGGCCTCAAACTATAAATTGCTTGTTCTTGATATGTCTGTCATGCCATGCCTTATGCCTTTGTTTTTCTACATTTTGGTGGAATCCTGCATTGAAATTTTCTTCTTCCAAATGGATTAACTGAAGTAATCTTTCTTCAACAACATCAACATATGTCATTTCGGTAATGGTTTCCACCCTTAAAATTGGTACAATATATTCCATAGACATGTCAGCCTCTTGTCCATACATGAATCTAAATGGTGTTTGGCATGTTAACTTCTTACATGTTGTGCGATATGCCCATAGGACTGCATAAATTTTCTAGTCCCAGTCATCCCTTCTTGTGTTGTAGACCTTGGTGAGCGTATTTTCTAGAATCTTGTTAAATGCTTCAACCGCACCATTCACTTGCAGGTGATATGGAGTTGTTCTACTATGATTTATTTGGAATTCATCCGTTAGCTCTTCAATCAACTGATTAAAAAAATGCATACCTTGATCACTAATAAATATCTTGGGGCATCCAAACCTTGTCACCACATTCATCCAGTACAATCCTTGATGGGCGCAGCATCTTCCCATTAAGTTAAGTAATCTGTCATAATGATAATGTATCTAGCTCATGTGTGCTTTCCTGCTGGACTGATAGGCCCCACAAAGTTGACATCCCATTTATCAAATGCCTACAGTGTAATTTGTGTAACTGAAGGCATCTCATCTCTTCTGGATGGCTTCCCCGTTCATTGACAGACATCACAGTTGTGACAATAATATCTAGCATCGACGTGCATGGTAGGCCACCATAACCCAGCTTGTAATATATTGTGTACCACCGCCTTTCCTGCATAGTGTCCTCCTGCAACGCCATCATGTACTTCACTTAATATAATAGGTTGCTCATTTTCAAAAACACAATGTCTCAATATTTCATCTGGGCCCAATTTGTACAAGTGGGCAGCAATCAACTAGAAATATGCATCTCATGTTACTAACTATTTTTTCTGCGCAATTGTAAACTTGGCCAGTGCAAACCTCGTAGTTAGGAACTATATGATATCCTCATACTGGTTATCAAGGGCGGTTATCACAAATAGTTTTGTGTCCAGGATATTTTCTTCCATGCTAGTAGGTTCGTCTCCACTTTCTATTCTGGATAAGTGGTTTGGTCCCAAGCTTAATCAGCCCAATTTGACAATAATCTTAAATAAAATTCCTGGAAGAGGAGGAGCCAACGCCAAATCTCCTCGCCAACACTGGCTTGTTAACCAAATATTTCAACGCATAATGATCAATGTACAGTTTAAAATGGCCCCCCAACAAGTAATGTTTGAATTTATGCAATGCATAAACCATCGAAAGTCCTTCCCGCTCTGTTGTAGTGTAATTCTTTTATGTCGTTGATAGTTTCATGCTAGCAAAAGCAATGGGGTGATCAATATATCCTTCTCCTGGTTGCGTCAAGACCACTCCAAGCACCATGGAGGATTTGTACACACGAACATGGAATTCTTTTTTCTAATCCGGAAATATTAGTATGTGTTGGAGGAGCTAGTTGGTTAGCCGACTAATTGTAGATTAGGTCGGCCTCATCGGTCGTGTCGGTTGAGTGAACCAACAGGTAGTTACCATAACTATTTTGTAATCATATATATAGGATATTGATCCAGATAAGAACTTAGCTTGGTTTTATGTATGAACCCACATCTGTTATTGTGTAATATAAAGTTGTTATTCAACCTAATATCCTTGTCTCTTGTCTCTATTATGATTATATTATTCTTTATGTGTATTATTGATAACCTAGTCATCTAAATGATTACAACATTGGTTTCATTTTCAGTAGTACATGTATGGATGAAATGACCATGAGAATATGATCTCAGATCAAGAGATTAAGGACTGGTGGGAGCATAAGATCACAAACTATTTGCAGAACTACGCTCGGAGAAACAAGCTGACTATTGCCCAGGAGAAGGAGAAATTCTTCACTGAAACACATGAGAATTTTGTTGAATTTGTGCCTCAGTTTCTGAAGAAATTACTTGATGAAAAATATGGTAGAAATTAAGGACCAAGAATTGCTCCAGAAACTAATAAGAGGTGGATGCACAAATCTTTCAGAGTGGTTTGAGAAAATCATAGACGAAATTTGTGAAGAACGTGTTGTGGAAGAGAGAGTCTCTATCGAGAGCATCGAGAAGAAGTTCTATAATGATTTCACTAAGCAGTTTCCTTTCTCACTATCGGCTCTTTTGTTTAAGTTCATGATCGATAGGGGAGTAGGCCACATTGTTGAGCCTCGTCCATCATTAATCGAACCGCCATCAAATACTAACTGGGCGGAGAAGCACAAAAGCATGGGAGAAGTTTATTGCAGAAAGGGTGTGGGAGTACTTCTTGAGCAAATAGATAGAACTATCCAGGCTTACTAAAGCATTGGGTAGTGTATGGGGAGGTAGTTGGTCATGTGCCGGGGTAGAGTAGAAGGATTCTAGTCGGTTGTGGAAGAAACCACCAGCAATAAAAAGTCGAGCCAAGAGAGAAATAATTCGGACAGTGACTCACAAAAGCACTCCGGATTTACAGAAAATAGAGAGAGATAAGAAGCAAAATAGAATGGAGGAACTAATATAGTAGGCCATCGTTCTCCAGAGAGGAATGGCCACCATGGTGACAACACATGAAGAAAATCCACCAGAGTCGGGTCATGACCGACAAGAAGAGGGCGTAGATGAAGAAGTGTCACCAATGGTGGAAGATTTTGTTGAAATATTGTAACTTCGAAGAATATTCTATATGTATATTTTTTTGGTCCCCCATGGTCCTACTAGGAGAACCACTTGTATTACATTGTACCCCGATGCTCCTAATCGGAAGAACTAATAAGAGTCATGAGGTAGTCCCCTCTAATTGTAAAGGTGGGTCATTAGCATCCCAGTGTGGTTACTTGAGCCTACATGGGTAACTCGAGCCTACATGTCAAATGAGTTAACTTAAGTGAACGGATGAATATAAATAGAGGTGTAGTGCTCCGCATTTGTGACACACACACTCTCACTTGTGTAGCGCATTAGTGGAGAAGAGAAGTAGCTGGAGAAGGAGGAGGATCGGGCTTTGATCTCCTTCCTGGTTTTATCTTTTATCCTTTTGGGGCATCTATATTGAGGAAGTTTTTGCTGGGGTTTTCCCAAGATAAATATTGGTGTTCCTTTTTTATGGTTGTGCTTGTCTATCTTTCAGTGATCCTGTTTATATGCTTTTCTCATGAAAATGAAATGAAATACTGATGTCTTAGCTAAGCATATGAAAATTTAACATGGTATCAGAGCCACCCTAAAAAGAAGACATTGTGCATCTACAAAATCTAGGGCTTCTTACGTTTTGGTTCTCTCTCCACAATTGATCAGCAAAAGAAGGCTAGGCTGACTCTCCATTGAAGGGCACATCTTTCTGTCGAAGCGGAATTCGATTCCAAGTACTTTCAGTTTTCGGTGTGGGAAATTAGGGATTCTTGCAAAAGAAGATTTTTTTAGTGAGCCCAACAAAGAATTTCTCTCCTCATCAAAATTGAAGTCTAGAGACCTGGATCAAGTTTTTTGGTTGGGTGAAACTCTGGAAAAGTCAAACCCTAGTTTGACCCCGAGCTAGAAAAATCCTAAATACTAAAACTGCTAAGTTTTGGTACATTCGCTATATCCCAATATGGGAGATGTTTCAGGAGCTGAAAATTGTAGAGGATGAATACAAAATCCCTTTGTACACTATGTCCAAAATTTAGCTTTATATTCGATATATTCTGGGAGATATGATCCCTCCAAGTTAGGGTTCTAACCTCTTCCAGAATTCATCCCTAAACAGGACACTTGGGGAAAATTGCTATAGATTGGGCTACAGAGGTCCAAATTGAAATCCTGAAGATGTTCTAGAAATATCACAAAATTTACTTTCTGTGGTCTGAATTTCAGAACCAGGAGATGAAACAGTGACACGTGGCAGTCCGTACAACTTCGTTGTTCTTAACAGTCCTATAGCAGGTCATCGTGGGAAAAGCATCATAAATCCCAATTGGTGAAACAAATTCTGATCAAACCTGTGGTGTTAGATCAAGGACATGTGAGGTTACCTCAGTGATAAATTGCAGACACATAGGGGTAGTAATTTCATAGATATCACAGAAACAGTGACAGGCATTTCTGTAGAAGAAATTGGAAAACTAGGGATTCCTATTCCGGGAGCTTCCCTCCACTGTTTTCAGAAAAGGAGTACATTAGATAGCTCCATTTGAAGAGATATATATTTATATCCAATCAAATATTAAATATTTGAAGTTTTGAAAATTAGGGTTTCTCTGACAAACCCTATATCAGCTAGCTCTAGAAGCAAGACGGACACCTCAAATCAGTAAGATCTAATCTTTTGCTATTTGCATTTGAGGTTCTCTTTCAAAGTGATCTATCACATCAGCTTGATGATAAGCTTGGTAAAGTTGAAAACTTCCAAGCATTGGACACCTACATGAGTAGAGAGGTTCCAGTTCCATATGGAGATGAGGCTCAAAGCCTTACACAAGAATAATTTGATCAAGGCCAAGAAGATCATTGTTGATTCAATCACGGATCAACTTGTACCATAAGTGTCTTCCCTAAAGACACCGAAGATGTTCGATTGCTTGATAAATCTATTTGAATATAAGAACTTAAATTAGAATATGGCTTTGAGAAAACAGTTGAAGAATGTGAAGATCCAGAATGCAGAACAACTTGAAGCGGTAGAAGAAGAAGTGGAGAATGCAGAAGTGGTGATAACCACCTTGAATGGCCTCCCAGGATCATGGGATTCATTCATGCAAAGAATGTATGCCAGAAGGAAGTAATTGCTTTCAGCTTGACTCATAAGAAGAGAAGAAGAATATGGGAGCAATTGAAGATCAAGCTCTCACCATTCAAAGAAGATCCCTCAAGCGATGAGGAATATGAAGAACTCAATTCTTGAAGAACCTCTTATTCATCTTATCACTTGGATAAGATATGATGATTTCATGAATGAAGAAGATGATAAAGCAGAATGATCAAGATGGAGTCTACCCACGAAACAAATAAAACATAAGTATTCAATTGTCATTTCATGATATTGTTTTGTTATACATTTGATTATATTCAGTTGATGTGTTATGCATGATAGATTGTTTGCATTAATGACTCTATACTACTAATATGCATGTGATGGGTAAGTAGCTCATGGTGCTATACAACTCTCCATTGCTACTTATCAAACCTATTTGCTGACATATTGGATTAGTGCACAATCTCAATGATGTCATGGTAGAGATGGAAGGCATCTAGAAAGTTTATGTGAGATATGGATGAATGTTGTATTGACTAAACAGTTGCATGATGCATAAGAATTTGTCGTTATGCATATGTTTTATGAAATAATTCTAACCATACAACCGGTGCATTTGAATTGTAGAAAAGGTCCTGTACAACCTACCACAAGAAAAGAAGGATGAGACTTGTTCCGAAGAACAAGTGATGACAATTCAATATTCACTCCAATAAACATGAATCTGAAGCTCCCAGGGTCAGAGACACCATGACGGAAGAAAGAGCTTCATAGAGTGGTAGATCCACATTGAAGGATGAAGACCACCATGGGTACAAGAGATAACTCAAATAATGCTATGAAAGAAGCTATGATCAAAGAATAACAGTTGATCATGGGGAATGATATATACGATATGATTTTGAAACATAAAGGGAAGTATGTAGTATCTTCCATACGGATCTACAAGAACAAGTGTACAAAGCAAGGTTCGTGATTTTCCTTAGAAAGAATAGACTATGACATGACATTCTCTATTGACCAGTATATATCAAGCATAGAACCACATGTACAGAATGAAGAGGGAAGATGATACTCCACTTCAGGGGGAGCGACTACAGAAAATTATATTTGAGTTTGACATGGTACGACATGATGGATAGCTTCGTGATGGATCGAGACTTTACCAAGAGTAAAGTGGGTTCCAACCTTCAAGGTTGAATGCAGAATACTAGGATATGTTGATGACATGAGAAGACAAACTCATAGAAGATGTTATGATACTAGAATGATGTTTGGGATATAGTACTCAAACCGAAGGCCAAGAATGCGGTATCTTCCAAATGGATTTGCAAGATAAGATATGTTGCTGATAGAAGTAAGGTAAGACTTATGGCTAGAGGTTTCTATCAGAAAGAGGGAATTAATTCTGAAGAGACACTTACTCCAGGAAGCAAGGTACACTTCCTTCAAAACTATCATGGTAGTTTCTTCCATGATGAAGTAAAGACAAGCCTTCCTTAATGGTATGATTGAGGAAGAGTTTTATATTGAATAGTCACAAGGATTTGAAGTTGAAGACAGATGGAATTAAGTATGCAAGATGAAGAAGGCCCTCTATGGCCTGAAGCAAGCTCCCAGAGCTTGGTATGGAAGAATAGATAGTTTCCTAATGAGCATGGGCGTTGCCAAGAATAAAGTCGATCCTAACCTTTCCTACAAGGTTGTAGAAGATGAACCTGTCATTCTATTACTATATGTGGATGACTTATTCTTGACAGGGAATGAGAAACAGATCATGGAAATCAAGAAGAAACTAGCAGAAGAATTTGAGATGAAAGAACTTGGGTTAATGCATTATTTCCTAGGTTTGGAAGTATGGCAAAGTTCAGAAGGAATCTTTCTCAACCAGGGAAAGTATGCGGTAGAGATATTGAAGAGATTCAATATGTTGGAATGCAAAGTCATGGCCACACCCATGGACTCCAACCTGAAGCTGTTAGTTGATGACTCATTAGAGTTAGTGGATGTGACTCACTACAGACAGATCATTGGGTCATTGATGTACTGAACAAATACCAGACCAGACATTTGTTTTGCTGCGAACACCTTAAGTCAATATCTTGTTCAACCAAGACGGGTTCACCTAGTAGCTGCAAAACATGTGATGAGATATCTGAAAGGGACTATAGACTTTGGTCTATACTATGATGGTAGCCATGAGTATATATAGTATGGCTACACAGATGTAGATTGGGCTAGAAGTATCTCAGACAGGAAAAGCACATCAGGTAGATGCTTTTGTTTGAGGTCTGCTATGAGTTCATGGTTTAGCAGGAAATAGTCCAGTGTTTCTCTTAGCACGGTTGAAGCAGAATACATAGCAGATTGCTCTACTAAGTTGTGAAGCCATATGGCTTCACAAGCTTATATTAGGTCTCTTTGACCTGAAGATGGATACTACAATGATTCTATGTGATAACCATAGTTGTGATGACAAAGAACCCTGTGTTCCGACGTAACACGTAGAAATCCGGTATTTCTACATACAAGATAAGATGCAGATGATGATACTGTGGATGCAAATGATGGTGATTCAGTATTTCTATACTGAATATAGAGATGATGATGTTTTAGTATTCCCACACTGAAGATATAGATGATGATGATTTCAGTATTCTCATACTGAAGATATAGATGATATTTCAGTATTTACATATTGTAGATACAGATGATGGTGATTCCGTATTTCTATACTGAATATAGAGATGATGATGCTTTCGGTATTTCTATACTGAAGATATAGATGATGATGCTTTCAGTATTCACATACTGGAGATACAGATGGTGATAGTTCAGTATTCACATACTGAAGATGTAGATGATGATGGTTTGGATGATGATGTACTGACAAAGCCTCTGCCTCGAGTAGAGTTCGAACACTTTCGAGACAAGCTTGGTGTTGTTCGAAAATACCTTCCTCGAAAGGGGGAGTAGTGATGTTGCAGTGGGATTGTATCATCCCTAGGCATTTTCCCTAAAGTGATCCAGAGACCTTGATCCTCGAGAATGAAGAGGGATTGTATCATCCCTGGACATCTGTCCACAATAGATCCAGTGACCTCGGTCCTCGAGAACATGGTGGGATTGTATCATCCCTGGGCACTTACCCTAAAGTGATCCGAAGACCTTGGTATTCGAGAATGAAGAGGAATTGTATCATCCTGGGGCATCTGTCCATAATAGATCCAGTGACCTCGGTCCTCGAGAACGTGGCGGGATTGTATCATCCCTGGGCACTTCCCCTAAAGTGATCCGGAGACCTCGGTCTTCGAGAATGAAGAGGGATTGTATCATCCCGGGACATCTGTCCATAATAGATCCGATGACCTCGGTCCTCGAGAATGTGGTAGGATTGCATTATCCTTGGACATCGTCCTAAAGTGATAGGGACTGATTCTCCCGTAATCAATTTGGTGGCTTCGGTCCTCAAGAGGGTGGTAGGATTGCATCATCCTTGGACATAGTCCTAAAGTGATAGGGACTGATTCTCCCGTAATCAATCCGGTGGCTTCGGTCCTCGAGAATGTGGTAGGATTGCATCATCCTTGGACATAGTCCTAAAGTGATAGGGACTGATTCTCCTGTAATCAATCCGATGGCTTCGGTCCTCGAGAATGTGGTAGGATTGCATCATCCTTGGACATAGTCCTAAAGTGATAGGGACTGATTCTCCTGTAATCAATCCGATGGCTTCGGTCCTTGAGAATGTGGTAGGATTGCATCATCCTTGGACATAGTCCTAAAGTGATAGGGACTAATTCTCCCATAATCAATCTGGTGGCTTCGGTCCTCGAGAATGTGGTAGGATTGCATCGTCCTTGGACTTAGTCCTAAAGTGATAGGAACTGATTCTCCCGTAATCAATTCGGTAACTTCGGTTGTCGAGAATGTGGTGGGATTGTATCATCCCTGGACTTTAAGTCCAAAAGTGATCCAAAGACTTTTTGTCTTTGAGTTGTGGATTGCAGGTTGTTGCTGATGATGATGATGATACTAATCGAAAGATCAGAGTATGATGATGATGATGTACTGATCGAAAGATCAGAGTATGATGATGTATTGATCGAAAGATCAGAGTATGATGATGATGTACTGATCAAAAGATCAGAGTATGATGATGATGACATACTGATTGAAAGATTAGAGTATGATGACGATAACATACAAATCTAAAGATCAGAATATGTTGATGATGTTTCTGATCGAAAGATCAGAATGTGATGATGATGTTTCTGATCGAAAGATTAGAATGTGATGATGATTATGATCAACAGATCAGAATATGATGATGATGATGTTGCTGCTGATCGAAAGGTCAAAGTGTTGATGATGATATTGCTGATCGAGAAGTCAAAGTGCTGACACTCATTCAACAGCCTCCCTTGGCTATTTGTCTCATCTTTTATTTATTAAATAATAAAATATTCAACATAATTAATTACAGTCATCCTTGACCCCACTTGGTCAATAGTCATAAAATTTACAATAAAAATAAATATAATGTTTTCTTAAACATAAAATGTTTAATGAAATTGGGGTATGTGACATACACCCCCCTTAAGTCCAACATCGTCCTCGATGTTGCTTTATTCATCATCCTCGTAGCTTCCCTGGAACAAAATTGGATATGATGCCAGCATATGACTCTCCAATTCCTAGGTTGCTTCTTCTGGACTAAGGTGGTTCCATTGCACCTTCACCTGTCCAATGGTGTGATTCTTAAGCAATATCTCCCTCTTGTTGAGGATATTGTTCGGTTCCACCAGAAAATCTCCTTCAGAATCCACCTATACATCATTCCAATTTATCACATGAGTAGCATCGTATATATATCTTTTTAAAACAGAAATATGAAAAACATTATGAACTTTAAGAGTCGGTGGTAAGGCCAATTGGTATGACACCGTTCGAACTCTGGACAATATTTTGAAAGGCCCACAGTACCTGGGTGCTAGCTTAGCACATCTCCCTAATTTTAAGGAACTCTTTTTAGGTTTTACCTTAATGAAAACATGTTCACCCACCTGAAACTCTTTTTGAGTTCGTTTAAGGTCCACTTGGCTCTTCTGTCTGTCCTGTGCAACCTTTAAATTACATTGTACCTACTTCACAGTTAATTCCATCTCCTTTAATAACTCGGGTCCTAGTATTAACCTGTCAATGGGGTTACTCCATGGGATGGGAGTACTTCATTTTCTGCCATACAGAATTTCAAATGGGCTGAATTTTGTTGAAGCTTGGTACGGGTTGTTGTATGCAAACTCAACCAAGTGTAAGTAGTCCTCCCATTTACTTCAGTGTTCTCTAACGTACATCCTTAACATATCTTCCAAAATCTAATTTACCCTTTCTGTCTATCCATCCGTTTGCGGATGAAAAGATGTACTGAAATTTAAAGTAGTATCTAGACCTTTAAATAAATATTTCTAGAAGTTTCCCGTGAATTTAGAGTCCCTGCCAGAAATTATAACTTTTGGAATTCCATGCAAACGAAAAAATTTGTTTCATAAATATTTCAACAATATTAGCAGCCTTATGAGTGGTCTTTACTGGTATAAAATGGGTTTTCTTGTTGAGTTTGTCAACAACTACAATTATTGACTCATTCCGGTTCACATTTTTAAGCAAACCTGTAATAAAATCAATGTTGATTACTTCCTATTACTAGCTAAGAATTGGTAAGGGCTATAATTAACCAGTTGGATGTTAATGTTCAGTCTTAACCTATTAACATTGAAAACATCTAGCAATATATTCTGCCAAATCATTCTTCATATTCGGCCAAAAGTAATCTTTTCATAACATAGTTATTGTCTTCTGATAGCCAGGGTGTCCAAAATAAGGACTTTTATGTATTTCATTCAAAATCAACAACTTAACTTTAGGTACATTAAGTATATGCAACCTATTTTTATAAAGTAGTAACCCTTTTTCATTTAGAATATAACCTGTTTTTAAACTTTCAGTTACATTTTCTGCCACTTTAGCTTGCAATTTTCGGTAATTTTCATCCAATTTTACTCCTTCTTCGAGCTGATCTTCTAAATCTGTTTTGTAAGTACTGATTACTGCCATAAAATTTAATCTTGCACTTCTGCTCAAAGCATCAGCTACTTTATTTTCCATCCCCTTGATATGTTGGATCTCAAAATAATATTTGCTAAGGAAAGCTAGCCACCTAGCTTGCCTTGCGTTCAAATTTTGTTAATCCAATAGATACTTTAAACCCTTATTATCCGTCATTAAATTAAATTTTCTCCCAATCAAGTGATGGCGCCACATCTTTAATGCATGTATTACAGCAACCAATTCTAGATCGTACATAGCATAATTTTTCTTGTGAATTTTAAGTTTCCTGGACACATACACTATTACGTGTCCTTCTTGAGTTAAGACCCCACCAAGGCCATCAGTGCAAGCATCAATGCATACAACAAAATCCTTGTTAGGATCCGCAATTCTTAAAATGGGTGCAGTTAACAATTCTTTTAATTTCTTAAAACTCTCTTCGCATTTTTTATCCCATACAAATTTCTTCCCTTTCTTCTGTTTATGGGATTCACGATCCTTGAAAATACCTCAATGAACCTTTGATAATACCTGGTGATCCCCACGATTGACCATACACCATTCACATCCTTTGGGACCGACCATTCGTAAATTTCTTTTACCTTATCTGGGTCAACCGAGATCTCATCTTTAGTTATTGTGTGACCCAAGTATTATATTTTATCTTGTAAGAAGTCACATTTAGTGAACTTGGCATATAGCTGATGTTCCCTTAACACTTGTAAAATGATTTTTAAATGTTCCTGGTGCTCTTCTTTAGTCTTAGAATAGATTAGAATATCATCAATAAAAACTACAACAAACTTATCTAGATATTTATGTAGTACATTATTCATTAAACACATGAATACTATCGGGGCATTAGTTAGCCCAAATGGCATGACAACGAACTCATAGTGGGCCATATCAAGTCCTAAAAGTCGTCTTGAAAATATCCTCATCCTCAATGCGGACTTGATGATAACTGGATTTTAACACAAATTTTTGAAAATAATGTTGCTCCACGTAATTGATCGAACAGATCATCTATGTGGGGCAACGGGTATCTATTTTTAATTGTCATTTTATTAACCTGATGGTAGTCAATGCATAAGCGCAGAGTGTCATCCTTCTTTTTAACAAAAATGACCAGTGCTCCCCAAGGAGACACACTTGGTCTTATATACTTTTTTATCTGTCAGTTCTTTTAATTGCAATTTTAGTTCATTAAGCTCCAGGATGTTCATTCGATAAGGAGCTTTTGAGTTAGGCACCGCACCGGCTACCAGCTCAATAATGAAATCCAGCTCCCTTTTCGGAGGCAATTCTGAAATTTCCTCTGGAAATACATCCGAATAACATCTTAGAATTGGTATATCTTCTAATTTTATCTTGTCTTCTTTATTAATGTGTTCTTCATTAGTTATAGTTACAGCAAAAGCTTTACATCCCTTCCAAACAACCATTTTTAGTTGTAAGGCGAAAATCTGTCTGATTGTTGTTTTCCTAGGGATTCATTTTACTGTTATCATGTTTCCTTCATTATTTAAATAGGTAAAAGTTTTATCAAAACAATTTAACACTACTCGATGTTGTTCCAACCAATCCATTCCAATTAATAAATCATAGGATCCTAACGGAAGTACATTCAGCTTAACAGCAGTTTCAAACTGATTCATAATTATTGTACAATCTTTCACCAAATCAATTACTTTCCTTTTTGCTCCTGTAGCTAATTGAACAAGCCATGATTTTGCAAATTTCTCTACTGGTAGTTTGTTTTTCTCTCCTGAACTGGGAAAGACATAACTCAGACTAGCCCCTAGGTCAATTAAAATAGAAATAGGTTTATGGTTCAGCATACCTTCTACTTCCACCATGGAAGTCTGATATTCATCTTGTCTGTTTTTCAACACTGCATTGATTCTAGGAATCCCTCTCGCTAAATCACCAACCGTTGTTTCTTCCCACATAGCATGAATGTTGTTGTTGACATTCTTCTTCCCGTTAGGACAGCTTAATGCATAGTGAGGTCCCTGGCATTCCCAACATTTTATCAATTCCTTACGTTCATTATTTTTACCATAATTACTATAATTATTTGTAAATTCTTTATTTCTTGTGACAGTAGGGTTTTGTTGTGGGTTACTTTTTGAATTACTTCCTTGAAATTTTCTGTTAGGAAGATTGCGTGAGTTATTATGCCCAAAATTTTGATTAGGTGTGAAATTTTTCTTCCTTGGTTCAAAATTATTATTAGCCATTTTTATTTTTCAGTTTGGCGTGTTCTCCCTTTTCCGGTTCCGCTCATAGTAGAAATTTGCTTTCGCATGGCCTCTTCAAGGGTCTTGGGATTATCATATTCAATTATGTCCTAAATATGAAAAGGTAAACAGCTCAGAAACCGTTGTACCTTTGGTTTTTCATCAACAATATAAGGCACATATCGCAGTAAGTTTAAAATTTTACTATTAAACTCTTTCATACTCATGGTTCCCAACCTTAGGTCATAAAATTCTTTAGCTCATTCTTCGTAATATTTCTTCGAAAAAAAAAAATTTAAGTACTTTTAAAAGTGCTTCAATCTATATTCTTCTCTTTTATGACCTTAACTCGTTTTATGTCCTACCACCAGATGTCAGCTTTTCCAGTTAAGTTATATATTTCCATCCTTGCTTTTAACTGATTTGAATAATTATATATCTGAAAGTACTTTTTCATTCCGGATAGCCATGCTTCGGCTTCCTCTCCTTTTTATGTTTCGCCATTAAAAGTTGGCGCTTTAATCTTTTTGAACTCCCCAGAAATATCTTCATAAGGCTTGTATTTCTTCTTTCTAGAATGATAATTACTCTTGCTACTGTCACTAGAATTCTGGTGTTTCTTTCTGTGTGAATTACCGTTAACTTCATAAGAAGAACTACTTTCAATTTTAATGTATTTTGACCTTTTACTCTTATGTTGATAGGATGTAGTGTCAGGTTCTATCTGTTTATCATTTTCTTCATTATAAAACTTTTCCAACATTATTTGATTCAACTCCTCCTAAGCTCTTAGGATTCTCTCATTTTCTTTTTTAACGGTCTCTATTTCAGTTTTTAGATCCTTAACTGTTTACACTAATTCAGATGATTTATTAGTTATATCTTCTTTAGCAGGTTCTTTTCCAGAATTATTTTGTTCATTTAACGGGGACCTCCCTTCAACATACTCTTCGAGCCCTTCCATACCTACAAATCTAATTCAGAAAATATTCTGTACAACAACATTTAAAAATCATAAATCAGTATCCATACCTTCTATTTACTTTTTGTTTACGTGCGCTGAGCCACTTCAGGCCTAGTGTCTGAACTTTGGCTCTGATACCATATGTAACATCCCAAAAAAATTCACAAAAATTTAAAATTTTTATGTGATATTAAATGCTAAATCATAGCAAGAATGCTAGTTTAATAATTAACTTCAGTCTAGTTAACATATAGATTACAAAGACAAGACATCAAGAGAAAACTCAAGAGGTAATACTATTTGGGTGACTGTAACTAAGAGGCTACAAAATTTTACTTACTAACTTGTAAGTCATGTGCCACTAACCGTACTTAATCTATAAAGATTTTCAGTCCTGAATAATAAAATGCTGGTCAAAAGTTAATGAGTAAAAATAATTTTTTAAATTCATATCATTGGTTTATTTGTAAGAATGTGTATGATTCTGATGGTTATTTTCTTTTCTTACTGAATGGGGCCTAAGGTTAGCTCGAGGCTTACTCAGCTTTTCTTAAAGCTAACACAGATCTGATGCTTGTATAGGATTCAAAGGTAAAAACGTACTTCCAGGTTTGATGTAAGAATTTAAGGCTCGAAAGACTAAACGAGTAAGTTAGAAAAAATCCTTAAATTTTATTCTTTACACTTAAGCTTCAACTACCACTGTGACTCTATTTATTGTTTAGATTATCGAAGTGTAAGAATTCCTAGGCCTATTGAAAGCGCTAT
Source organism: Pseudotsuga menziesii (assembly GCA_001517045.1). Taxonomy (NCBI): domain Eukaryota; kingdom Viridiplantae; phylum Streptophyta; class Pinopsida; order Pinales; family Pinaceae; genus Pseudotsuga; species Pseudotsuga menziesii. The sequence goes on along the minus strand of LPNX010081575.1, from coordinate 112,226 downwards.
TCTACCTGGATAGTAATTTGGAGTTGATAGTGTGATTATTTGTTCTAATAAATAATTTATATGATTGATGGTATTTAATTATCAAAACATGCTTTTGGTTGTTTGTATTACTATGAGCTTAATTGCATTCTCTGTGTTTTAAAACTATGAACTTTAACCAAGTTATTCTTAGAACTTACCTAAGCATAAGAATTAACATTATTAAAATGGAAGCTAGAAACTAACTACAAAATCAATGAAGCTAACCTAGGCATATAACCAATGCATAAAATAATAACTGTAACCTAGCTAGAACTTCACAATGCATACAATAACTTGTCAATTTTTAACAAATGTAATAGTATTATGTTTTCACATTTCGCAGGGTTACAAGCAGGTTAAACTATATCAATACTAAAAATATTTCAAAAATAGCGGGATCCACGTGGTGGATGCTCGCTAGATGGAAGGTTTTGGCGATAAACCCTATGCATTTACATTCATGTTTTGCCCTAAAAATGAGTTTGGATTTTAACAATTGTTTGTTTGGTTGGAGGAATAGGCCGACAGGACCTCGGCCTCTTCGGATCCCTGCAAAAGTTATCATTCTTGTTTTGGTCGTGGCATTAGCAAATTTGATACTCCATTTCTTCTCCATTATTGTTTCTTCGAGCTCCATGCTTAAACTAGTGAGTCATATCGAATCCTCCAAGCGTTTTCTTTTCTTCTATTTATACCAAGCTATATACTAACAGTTTGAAGTTGTTGTTTGTTTGATGGTAGGTATAAAAAATCTTGGTAATGCACAGTCGAATGTTGAAGGTGTTTTCTTGAGCTTAAGGGTGCGAGCGAGAAAAGGCTCGGTAAGCCTCTATCCCAACCTTGGGAATCCTTCGTCGTGATTGTGTCTGCAGTGTTGCTGATGGTATTTGTAGTCTCCTATTGCGGTGTTCGTACTACTTATAGCAGCTTGATATTTTGTTTTGAAAAAAAATTATGGAGGCTGTAAAGTCATCCTTAGTGAAAACCCTTAGGGTTTCAAAAGTGAGCTACGACTCTTGTAATAATGGTTTAAGGTTAACATAATATTGTTCCAAGGTTTTTTTTTAAATCATTGTATATACTATAAATACGTTGTGTGGAAGCTTCCTCGTCCTTTTGCTCAGCCACGGTAACTCTTTCGTGGCTACGAATCTGTTAAGGATTTTGGTATTAATAAATGCGGCATATGTATTCTTGATAAGTTAAAGATTCTGAGTACGGTTATTTATTTTTTTGAAAAGGCAAAGCTTTTGGCTAGAGTATAAAATATATGTTAGCATTTGTTTTCCTTTTGCAATTTCGATTGCGTAGTGCATTAATCTTGGTAAAATAGTTTTCTGTTATGACACAAATGGTTGTATTTCGTCTACGGTTGTGAACTGGATTAAGCCATTAGCAAAATAGTTGTTGCAATTCTATTTGTGCAATCTGTACTGTAAGGGTTAACCTAGGGTTTGGTTTTTAATAAACAGTTTTTAGTATTTAAGTTAAATAGTTTTCTTCAAAACTTCGATTTTTGTATAAACGATAGTTAAATTATGATAGTTTTCCTTTTAAATTGGAAAAGCTATAAATCTATCCTTTTTCATAAACAGGTTATGTAAACGGATATGAAGGTTTATATTTAAGAGCAAGGTTTTGAAGAACAGTTTACAAATATTAATAGGAATATTAGAGTTATAATGATTGTTTACAGTTGGGTTTACTAAGCACTTAAATCAGATACCGTAAAATGAATAGAGTAATATGTTTATAATTTAGGTTTTAAAGTATTAAAATAATAAATGATTTTCTTTAGTAAGTGTAAATGAAGAGATTGTATTACATAATGATTATCGTATTATACTACACACAGTTTAATGACTGTGTGACAAAAGCTTGCTATAATAGACTCTATGTAATGTTCTTAGAGGTTTTTTGTATAAAGGTTAAGTTCTAGAAATGGATTATTATGATAAAAATAGCTGAAAAAATAATAGTAAAAAGCTTCCAAAGTTAAATTAGTTACTTGAAGATATTGCTAGTAACTTATCAAAAGAAAAGATTGTTGACTCATTTCTACATAAACTCTACAATTCGATAATAGTTCAGATCATTTTATGTTAGGATATTTAGACACTTAGGAGTTAGTTAAGATCAACTTGTGTAATATATATGTTAGGTAAAAGTGTGTTTCTTTCATATGCATTAGTATGCATTTGTAAATATTCTAATCCGACGGTCACGATATGTTCTAGAGATAGAGTGATTCGACGGTTCAACTTCTCTTAGATCATACCTACCATTGATCCATGGCTTAACACCCGATTGGTCTATGATCTCTATTTAAATAGCATAGAGGGTCCTTGGCTAGTTGATTGATTATGAGAAGCTCATGTAACTTTCTTTCTTTTGCATAATAAATTGCTCCAAGTAGCTATTTGGCTGGGGCCATGGATTGTTTTCCTCTCGAGGGTTTTAACCACGTGACAAACATTGGTGTATTGATCTGTGATCTATTTGTGTGAAGCGGTTGTTCTTGGTGTTCAATCCTTTGGGAGTACCCTGTGTACCCTCACATGGTATCAGAGCTTTTATGAAGAGCCGCTTTCGGTTTTGATCAAGATCTGGAACCGGTGTTGCCGAAACTTTGAAATGGTTTCTGTGTTCTAGATTTTCTGTGCATTTGTGGCCTGTGGGACCTGTTCCATTGCGTCTGGAACGTTGTTTCCATTGGAAAATAGTTTTCATTTTACCGAAAACTGTTTCTGTTTGCTCTAGAAACACCCATTTCGGCAAATCTGAAGGTATAATGTTACAGTGATGGATTTGTTTTATTTTTTTTTAAATCTCCCATATTTTATCAATGTTATTATTAGATCCTTTTGTTTTAGTCTCGGACTGTTGCCTTCTCTGGCTACGTATGCTCTTTGTTGTGCACCTTGCGTGATCGCGGCGAATCAGAAACAGTGAGGGAAAGTTTTTTTTTCTTGTCTTCTCGGCTACGTATGCTCTTTGTCGTGCACCTTGTGCGATCACGGCAAATCAGAAACAGCGAGAAAACTTGAAAATGTAGAATTTTCGGGTAAGCTAATCAATATCTAACCCCATTGTGTGGATAAAGTTTTTTTTCGTTTTTTTTTGTGATTTGCAGGAAAAGAAAGCAAGCACGAAAAACGAGAGAGAAGAGTAAAAAAAAAAAAAACCCATTCCTCTTTCCATAGTTTTACGTACCTTTTAAACTTAGCTCACTTGGTCCAAAGCTGCTTTACAACTTGATAAGTCTTGAGTTCAAATCTTATCAAGCTACTTTTTAGTGCATGCAATTTCTATTTTCAAGTTACTTTATTGTAAAAGTGCATCTCACATTAATAAAATAAAATAAAAGTGAGTCATTTAAGTCTTTTAATTTATTGCCGCACTATTTAAAAGTACATTATTGTAAAAGTGAACCTCATTTATTCTACAAAAGTGATTCACTTCAAAGCAACTTTATTGTAAAGTGATTATCAAAGGTTGATCTTTGGAAGAGGGGGGGGTCTTTTTTTTAGTTGGTCAAGTTAATATCTGCCACGTCACTATTGGGGACATCTTCAACATTTTCTTTAATCAAGCATAACTTCATCATCCGGAATCCGTTTTAAGTGCCGGTTTTTTTAAAACCGCATATTTTTTTGAGCTCTTTGGATTCAGACAGATAGTTTCTGTTCTTTCAGCCATTATTTTGCAGTATGGCCACCCCTTGTGATATTATACTTACAAGTTCTAACTATTTCTCATGGAAATCTCATATGGAGGATGTTCTACGAAGTAGGGGACTTTTCAGGATAACCTCAGGGAAAAAAAAAGAACCCATTGATGATGATAAGAAAATTAAATGGGCAAATAGATGTGATGAAACTTGTGGATTGATTGGGATGTCAATCTCTACTGATTTGTGATTCCACATATCTGGCATTGATGAACCTGATAAAGCTTGGGAAAAGTTGGAATCTGTGTTTGGTAAACACAATGAAATTCGGGGTCATCAACTTGAGAATGAATTGCTTTCCTTGAATCCAAATGATTTTTCATGCATTCAAGACTATTTATCTAAGTATAAAACTCTCAGACTATTATGTGCCGAATGCAAGATTAAGAAAGAAGACAAACAATGTATTTATCATATTCTTTCAAAACTTGGACCTGCATATTATGTTTTTGTATCTACATTATACTCCATGAAAGAATCATTGCCAACAGCTAGCTATCAAGAGCCTAGCCTTGAATTCTTTTGTGATTCATTAATTAGAGAGCAAGATAAGCTCATTCATCTTGGAATAATCAACAACGCAGATACATCTGGGAAAGCCTTATTGTCCCAACAGAAAGAAAAGTCCAAGCCTCCCAAGAAATAAAATTCTTGCAATAATAAGCCAAATAACAAGGGTCCCAAACCCTCTCAGTCAACTCCTCCTTTAAAAAATGACAAAGGATCCAAGCAAAAAGGAAAGAAGACTGAGCATCATTGCAATTTTTGTGGGAAAGATAATCATGATGAATCTAAATGTTTTAAGAAGATGGCAGCCTTGGAAGCAGCAATGAAGAAGCACCACATCAGTTTAGATTCGTCTTCAAAATCTAACTCTCATGGACATGCACTTTGTGCTTCTGGTTACTCTTATACTGCATCTTCTTCTTCTACTTCAAATGAATGGCTCATTGATTCTTGAGTATCTTATCATATGGCTAAGGATCAAGCCATCTTTTCTACTATGCATGAATGTAACACCAAACAAATATTTGTTGGTGATGATAGATCTCAAAGTGTTGTAGGATCTGGAATAGTTCTAGTAGAAAATGGTCATTTCAGTGATGTACTATGTGTTCCAAAAATTTCCTGCAATTTGTTATCAGTCTATCAAATTACTCATTCAGGTGAAGGTAAAACTATGATGTTTACACCTCACCAAGTTGTAATCAAGGATTTTAAAAATCCTCAAAATGCCCTTGCTACTGGAACTGTTGATGATATTACCAGGTTGTACAAATTTAACAACTTTTGGTCATCACCTTTTCCTTCACTTTTTGTTGCTCATAGTGATAACTTGAGCAAACTTTGGCATGAGCGATTTGGTCACTTAAATTATCGCTCATTACAACAACTATGTAAAGACAAAATGGTGACTGGTCTTCTGCTGGTATCTTGCAAGGATGGTGTTTGTTCTGGTTGTGTACTCGGAAAACATCATCAGGACAGTTTTGACAAACGTGCCTCTTGGCACGCCTCGGTTCCCTTGGAGCTTGTGCATAGTGACTTGTGTGGCCCTCTTCCATCTGCTTCTTTTTCTGGTTTCAAATATTTCTTAACTTTCATTGATGACTACTCCATACGCACTTGGGTTTACTTCCTAAAACTTAAGAGTGAAGTATTTAACATGTTCTTGGCCTACAAGGCCCTTGTTGAAAAACAATCCGGTCATCAAATTATTAAGTTAAGATCTGACAATGGAGGAGAATATGTTAACAACAAGTTCACTACTTTTTGCACTGAACAAGGAATCTAACAATAGCACACTGTTCCATATACACCACAACAAAATGGTGTAGTTGAAAGGAAGAACCGCACTTTAAAAGAAATGGCTAATTGTATGATCCAATCTAAGGGACTAAGTCTTCAATATTGGGCTGAGGCCATAAATTGTGCAAATTACATAGTTAATCGTACACCCACTAAAGTTTTACAAAGTATAACACCAAAAGAAGCATGGAGTAAAATTAAACCAGATGTAAGTCACTTTCGTGTGTTTGGTTGTGAAGCATGGGCTCACATTCCGGATGACAAACGAAAAGCATTACAGCCTAAAAGTGAAAAGTGCATATTTGTTGGATATTCTGAAGATGCAAAAGGTTATAGACTTCTTCAGCCACATTCTCATGATATAATCATTAGAAGAGATGTTAAATTTGATGAAAATCTCTTGGCCTACGAGCCTAACTTGGCGAGTGTGCCATCTCTGGCCTGCGAGCCTGATTCGGCGATTGTGCCTTCTTCTTCTTCTTCGAGCTTCCTTAACAGGTTTCCAACTCCAATTTCTGATGATGACAGTGAGGATGAAAATCCACCTCCGCCTGCTCATGTTCCTCCAATTGCACCAGCACCAATACTTCCTCGATGGGTCCGTTCAACATGTGAAGCAGCTGGTGATCTTGTCGGTGATCCTAGAGATCAACGTCGAACACGTTCTCAGTTTCAGTGAGCCTCTTCTCTTTTGGCTCAAGTTTCCGAGAATCATGATCCAAAAACTTTTGCAGAAGCTTCAGGAAATCCAGATTGGGATGCAGCTATGGATGAAGAATATCGTTCCTTAATAATGAACGATACTTGGGATCTTGTTCCTCTTCCAAAAGGAAGAAAACTTGTCAGATGTAAATGGGTCTATAGAACTAAGTATGTATCAGATGGAAGTGTCGAAAGACTTAAGGCAAGGTTAGTTGCCAAATGTTTTTCCCAAGTTGAAGGGATTGACTACAATGAAACCTTTGCCCCTGTAGCAAAAATGAACTCCATCCGCCTTGTTCTTTCCCTTGCAGCCTTACATAAATGGGAAGTCCATCAAATGGATGTCAAGTCTACCTTCTTACATGGTGATTTACATGAGGAAATTTACATGGAACAACCTCCTGGATATGTTCATAATAAATCTAGCCTTGTTTGTCTCCTTAAGAAATCCTTATATGGCCTTAAGCAAGCTCCTAGAGCTTGGTATGCCAAAATGGATAGCTTTCTCTTTGACACTGGTTTTTCTAGATGCCATTCTGACCCCAATGTCTATACCAATAAAGTAGGAAACCATCTCATCATACTTGTTCTTTATGTTGATGATCTTATCCTTACTGGTAGTGACCCTAACCTTATAACCCATGTGAAATCCAGTCTTAAGCAAAATTTTGAAATGTCAGACTTAGGACATTTGCATTATTTTCTTGGTCTCCAAGTCTTGCAAACCAAAGAATGACTCTTTCTTTCCCAGTCTAAGTATGCTTGTGATCTTCTTCGTCACTTCCACATGGAAGATTGTAAACCAGCTCCTTCTCCCTTCCAGTCTGGAGTCAAACTTTCTGCCACTTGTACTTCCCCTGAAGTAGATGCCACCTTGTATCGTCAGCTTGTTGGTAGTCTTTTATACTTGACTCATTCCCATCCTGACCTTTCGTTTGACGTTGGTCGTGTTTCCCGTTATATGCAAACTCCTCATGAAAGTCACTGGAAAGCAACAAAAAGAATACTTTGATATATTCGAGGTACAATTCAATTTGGGATTCATTACAGTACAGGGGGGAAACCTTTGTTGGTTGGTTTCACTAAGTCAGATTGGGCCAGTGATCTTGATGATCGAAAGTCTACTGCAGGTTATGTTTTCAGTCTAGGATCTGGACCTGTCACTTGGGCTTGTAAGAAACAACAAGCTCTTGCTCTTTCTTCAGCAGAAGCAGAATATCGAGCCGCAGTTAATGCCAGTCAGGAAGCTTTATGGTTTCGACAGATCCTTTCAGAGTTTGGATTCGAGCAGCAGCAGCCTACTCCACTTTTGTGCGATAATCAAAGTGCCATCAGGTTTGCCAAAGATCCAATTCTACATCAGCGCAGCAAACACATTGAGCTACACATGCACTTCATCAAAAATCTTGTTCATGATCATGTTATTGAAGTGCTCTATTGTCCTACAGATGATCAAGTTGCAGACATCTTCACCAAGTCTCTTACAGAAGTGAAGTTTTCTAAACTTCGTTCTATGTTAGGAGTTCAGGAATGTGTCCTTAAGGGGGGATAGGCTCTAATGCCTTCTTCCTTCTCCTAATAGTGTCACTTTTGTAAATCCTTCAATCCTATCCCAAGTTGTTCTTAAGGGGGGATGCTAGGATATTTAGACACTTACGAGTTAGTTAAGATCAACTTGTGTAATATATCCGTTAGGTAAAAGTGTGTTTCTTTAGTATGCATTAGTATGCATTTGTAAATATTCTAATCCGACGGTCACGATATGTTCTAGACATAGAGTGATCCGACAGTTCAATTTCTCTTAGATCATACCTACCATTGATCCGTGGCTTAACACCCGATTGGTCTATGATCTCTATTTAAATAGCATAGAGGGTCCTTGGCTAGTTGATTGATTATGAGAAGCTCATGTAACTTTCTTTCTTTTGCATAATAAATTGCTCCAAGTAGCTATTTGGCTGGGGCCGTGGACTGTTTCCCTCTCGAGGGTTTTAACCACGTGACAAACATTGGTGTATTGATCTATGATATGTTTGTGTGAAGCGGTTGTTCTTGGTGTTCGGTCCTTTGGGAGTACCCTGTGTACCCTCACATTTTATCCATGTATAATCATTCCTATCTACATCTAAACATTCCTTCTATACTAGAGTACGTCATCGTAAGATGAGTGGAAAAATGCATAAATGAATTTTTCTCATTAATCAATCATTCCTAATTCTAGACTCATTTATTTTGATAATCATATACAAGGGAAATTTCCTGAATAAATTGTAGACTTAAGCATTCTACTAGCAGATTCAAAGTATCTAAGTAATAATAGAAAAACTAAACATGACTGCTTTCATTCCAGTAATTTGCTTGGATAGAAATAAATAAGATAACACAATGGAACCTGGTAATCTGTAGAAGAAATAAACAGCCCAAAGAGCCTGTTGCACCCAACCTTTTCTTGAACATAGCCCAATTTTTTGTCTTAGGACCCCCGAGCGTGTCCACTGATCCACGAGGATGAATGCACTGTGTGAAGAAATGTGATTAAATACCCCTGCAAATCAACAGTAGTACTTATGTCCTCAGCAGTATAGAACTCAGCTATGTGGCTGCATTAGTTCTGAATGCAGTCTTAATCACTCAATCCACTTCTAACTTTCCCCTTGTTGAATCTCTTGAGCTCCTTTCTCCACTTCAAAAATTTCACAAGGTAAGAATAATGAACAGCCTCCTGCTGAATTTGATGGATAGATATATGCATGCCTAGGTATTTTGGTTGTTTTTTTAATTAATGAGACACCTGCTCTGTTCCACTTTCTTGGGGAACATGACCACAAAATTAGGGAAGTTTACCCCTGCAATAGCTAGAAGTGATTGATGATGTTGTCATGTGTTAGTTTTCTCTCACCCTAATATATTCCTCCTAGTGAGTCAGTGGACACTCATTCAATAGCCTCCTTTGGTTATTTGTCTCATCTTTTATTTATTAAATAATAAAATATTCAACATAATTAATTACAGTCAGCCTTGACTCCACTTGGTCAATACTCATAAACTTTACAATAAAAGTAAAATATAATGTTTTCTTAAACATAAAATGTTATTGAAATTGGGGTACGTGACATACACCCCCCCTTAAGTCCAACATCGTCCTTGATGTTGCTTTATCCATCATCCTTAGAGCTTCCCTGAAACAGAATTAGATATGATGCCCGCATATGACTCTCCTATTCCCAGGTTGCTTCTTCTGGACTAAGGTGCTTCCATTGCACCTTGACCTGTCCAATGGTGCGATTTCAAAGCAAGATCTCCCTCTTGTCGAGGATACATTTCGGTTCCACCAGAGAATATCCTTTGAGCTCCACCTATATATCATTCCAATTTATCACATGAGTAGAATTGTGTACATATATTTTTAAAACGAAAATATGAAAAACATTATGAACTTTAAGATTCGGTGGTAAGGCCAATTGGTATGCCACCGTTCCAACTCTGGACAATATTTCGAAAGGCCCACAGTACCTAGGTTCTAGCTTAGCACAGCTCCCTAATATTAAGGAATGCTTTTTAGGTTTTAGCTTAATGAAAACATGTTCACCCACATGAAACTCTTTATGAGTTCGTTTAAGATCCACTTGTCTCTTTTGTCTGTCCTATGCAACCTTTAAATTACCTTGTACCTACTTCACAGTTAATTCTATTTCCTTTAATAACTCAGGTCCTAGTATTAACCTGTCAATGGGGTTACTCCATGAGATGGGAGTATTTCATTTTTTGCCATACAGAATTTCAAATGGGCTGAATTTTGTTGAAGCTTGGTAGTGGTTGTTGTATGCAAACTCAACCAAGTGTAAGTATTCCTCCCATTTACTTGGTTGTTCTCTAACTCACATCCTTAACATATCTTCCAAAATCTGATTTACCCTTTATGTTTGTCCATCCGTTTGTGGATGAAAAGATGTACTGAAATTTAAAGTAGTATCTAGACCATTAAATAAATATTTCCATAAGTTTCCTGTGAATTTAGAGCCCCTGTCAGAAATTATAAATTTTGGAATTCCATGCAAATGAAAATTTGGTTTCATAAATATTTCAGTAATATTAGCAGCCTTATGAGTGGTATTTACTAGTATAAAATGGGCTTCCTTGCTGAGTTTGTCAACAACTACCATTATTGAATCATTCTAGTTCTGATTTTTAGGCAAACTTGTAATTAAATCAATGTTGATTACTTCCCATTTCCAACTAGGAATTGGTAACGACTGTAATAAACCGGTTGGATGATGATGTTCAATCTTAACATGTTGACATTCAAAACATCTATCAATATATTATGTCAACTCATTCTTCATATTCGACCAAAAGTAATCTTTCTGTAACATACTTATTGTCTTCTGATAGTCAGGGTGTCCAGAATAAGGACTTTTATGTATTTCATTCAAAATCAACAATTTAAATTTAGGTACGTTAGGGATATACAGCCTATTTTTATAAAGTAGTAATCCTTTTGCATTTAAACTGTAACCTATTTTTAAACTTTCAATTACATTTTCTGCCACTTTAGCTTTCAATTTTCGGTAATCTTCATCAAATTTACTCCTTCTTTGAGCCGATCTTCTAAATCTGTTTTGTAAGTACTGATTACTGCCATAAAATTTAATCTTGTCTTTCTGCTCAAAACATCAGCTACTTTATTTTCCTTCCTCTTGATATGTTGGATCTCAAAATCATATTCGCTAAGGAAATATAGCCACCTAGCTTGCCTTGCGTTTAAATTTGGTTGATCCAACAGATACTTTAAACCCTTATTATCCGTCATTAAAATAAATTTTCTTTCAATCAAATGATGGCACCACATCTTTAATGCATGTATTACAGTAGCCAATTCTATATCATAAGTAGTGTAATTTTTCTCATGAATTTTAAGTTTCCTGTACTCATACGATATTATGTGTCTTTCTTGAGTTAAGACCCACCAAGACCATCGTTGCATGCATTAGTGCATACAACAAAATCCTTGTTAAGATCTGCAATTCTTAAAATGGGTGCAGTAGTTAACAATTCTTTTAATTTCTTAAAACTCTCTTCACATTCTTGATCCCATACAAATTCCTTCTCTTTCTTCTGTAGAGAAGTTATGGGATTCACGATCCTTAAAAATCCCTCAATGAACCTTCGATAATACCTAGTGATCCCCATGAATGGTCATACATCAGTCACATCCTTTGGGACTGGTCATTTGTTGATTGCTTTTATCTTATATGGGTCAACCGAGATCCCATATTTAGTTAGTGACCCAAGTATTGTATTTTATCTTTGAAGAAGTCACATTTACTGAACTTGGCATATAGCTGATGTTCCCTTAACATTTGTAAAATTATTTTTAAAAGTTCCTCATGCTCTTCTTTAGTCTTAGAATAGATTAATATATCATCAATAAAAACTATTACAAACTTATCTGGATATTTATGTAATACATTGTTCATTAAACACATGAATATTGTTGGAGCATTAGTTAGCCCAAATGGCATGACAACAAACTCATAGTCACCATATCGGGTCCTAAAAGTTGTCTTGAAAATATCCTCATCCTTAATCCCAACTTGATGATAACCGAATCTTAAGTCAATTTTTGAAAATAATTTTGCTCCGCGTAACTGATCGAACAGATCATCTATGTGGGGCAATGGGTATCTATTTTTAATTGTCATCTTATTAAGCTGACGGTAGTCAATGCATAAGCGCAGAGTACCATCCTTGTTTTTAAAAAAAATGGTCGGTGATTCCCAAGGAGACACACTTGATCTTATATAATTTTTATCTATTAGTTCTTTTAATTGTGATTTTAGTTCATTAAGCTCCAGGATGCTCATCCGGTAAGGATCTTTTGAGTTAGGCACCACACCGTGTACCAGCTCAATAGTGAAATGCAACTTCTTTTTCGGAGGAAATCCCGGAATTTCCTTTGGAAATATATCCGAATAACATCTAAGAATTGGTATATCTTCTAATTTTAGCTTGTCCTCTTTATTAATGTGTTCTTCATTAGTTATAGTTACAGCAAAAGATTTAAATCCCCTCCGAACAGCCATTTTTAGTTGTAAGGCATAAATCTGTCTGATTATTGTTTTCCTAGGGATTCCTTTTACTGTTACCATTTCTCCTTCGTTATTTAAACAAGTAAAACTTTTATCAAAACAATTTAACACTACTTGATGTTGTTCCAAACAATCCATTCCAATTAATACATCATAGGAGCCTAACAGAAGTACATTCAGCTTAACAGAAGTTTCAAACTTATTCATAATTAATGTACAATCTTTCACAAAATCAATTACTTTCCGTTTTGCTCCTGTAGCTAATTGAACCAGCCATGATTTTGCAAATTTCTCTACTGGTAGTTTACTTTTATCTACTAAACTGGGAGAGACATAACTCAGGCTACCCCCTAGGTCAATTAAAATAGAAATACGTTTATGGTTCAGCATACCTTCTACTTCCACCATGGAAGTCTGATATTCAGCCTGTCTGTTTTCCAGCGTTGCATTGATTATGGGAATCCCTCTTGCTAAATCACCAACCGTTGTTTCTTCCCGCACAGCAAGAATGTTGCTGACGGTCTTCTTCCTATTATGATAGCTTGATGCATAGTGAGGTCCCCAGCATTCCCAACATTTTATTGGTTACTTATGTTCGTTATGTGTAACATAATTACTATGATTATTTGTAAATTATTTATTTCTTAGGACAATAGGGTTTTGTTGTGGTTTACTTTTTGAATTACTTCCTTGAAATATTATGTTAGGAAGATTGCGAGAGTTATTATGCTCAAAATTCTGATTAGGTGTGAAATTTTTCTTCCTTGGTTCAAAATTATTATTAGGCCTTTTTATTTTTCAGTTTGGTATGTTCTCCCTTTTTTGGTTCTGCTCATAGCAGAAATTTGCTTTCCGCATGACCTCTCAAAGGGTCTTGGGATTATCATATTCAATTATGTCCTTAATATGAAAAGGTAAACAGCTCAGAAACCGTTGTACCTTGGGTTTTTCATCAACAAAATAAGGCACATATCCCAATAAGCTTAAAAATTTACTATTTAACTCTTTCATACTCATGGTTCCCAACCTTAGGTCATAAAATTCTTTAGCTCATTCCATGTAATATTGCTCCAACATAAATTTCTTTTTAAAGTACTTTTGAAAAGTGCTCCAGTTTATATTCTTCTCTTTTATGCCCTTAACTCATTTTATGTCCTGCCACCAGATGTTGGCTTTTCCAGTTAAGTTATATATTTCCATCCTCGCTTTTAACTAATTTTAATAATTATATATTTGAAAGTATTTTTTCATTCTGGATAGCCATGCTTCGGCTTCCTCTCCTTTTTCAATTTCGCCATTAAAAGTTAGTGGTTTAAACTTTTTGAACTCCCCAGAAATATCTTCATAAGGCTTGTATTTCTTATTTCTAGAATGATAATTACTCTCGTTACTGTCACTAGAATTCTGGTGTTTCATTCTGTGTGAATTACCGTTAATTTCAGAAGAAGAACTGCTTTCAATTTTAGAGTATTTTGACCTTTCACTCTTATGTTGATAGGACGTAGTGTCAGCTTCTATCTGTTTATCATTTTCTTCATTATAAAACTTTTCTAACAGTATTTGATTCAGCTCCCCCTGAGCTCTTAGGATTCTGTCATGTTCTTTTTTAACGGTCTCCATTTCAGTTTTTAGATCCTTAACTGTTTGCAGTAATTCATATGAGTTATTACTTATATCTTCTTTAGCAGGTTTTTCTCCAGAATTATTTTGTTCATTTCACGGGGACCTTCCTTCATCATACTCTTCGAGCCCTTCCATTCCTGCAAATCTAATTCAGAAAATATTATGCACAGCTACATTTAAAAATCATAAATCAATATCCATACCTTCTATTTACTTTTTGTTTACGTGCGTTGAGCCACTTCAGGCCTAGTATCTGAACTTGGGCTCTGATACCATATGTAACATCCCAAAAAAATTCACAAAAATTTAAAAATTTTCTATGTGACATTAAATGCTAAATCATAGCCAAAATGCTAGTTTAATAATTAACTTCAGTCTAGTTAACAGATAGATTACAAAGACAATACATCAAGAGAAAACTCGAGAGGTAATACTATTTGGTTAACTATAACTAAGAGGCCACAAAATTTTACTTACTAACTTGTAAGTCATATGCCACTAGCCGTACTTAATCTATAAATATTTTCAGTGCTGAATAATAAAATGTTGGTCAAAATTTAATGAGTAAAAATACTTTATTGAATTCAGAGCATTGGTTTATTTGTAAGAATGTGTATGATTCTGATGGTTATTTTCTTTTCTTACTGAAGGGGGCCTTAGGTTAGCCCGATGCTTACTTAGCTTTTCTTAAAGCTAACACAGATCCGATGCTTGTAGAGGATTCACAGGTAAAAACTTACTTCCAGGTTTATGATGTAAGAATTTAAGGCTCGAAAGACTAAATTAGTAAGTTAGGAAAAATCCTTAAATTTTATTCTTTACACTTAAGCTTCAACTACCACAGTGACTCTATTTATTGTTTAGATTATTGAAGCTAAGAATTCCTAGGCCTATAGCAAGGACTATTCTCACTAGGTAGCAATTTGGAGTTGGTAGTGCGATTATTTGTTCTAACAAATAATTTATATGATTGATGGTATTTAATTATCAAAACATGCTTTTGGTTGTTTGTATTACTAGGAGCTTAATTACATTCTCAATGTTTTAAAACTATGAACTTTAACCAATTTAATCCTAGAACTTTCCTAAGCATAGGAATTAACATTATTAAAATGGAAGCTAGAAACTAACTACAAAATCAATGAAGCTAACCTAGGCATATAACCAATGCATAAAATAATAACTATAACCTAGCTAGAACTTCACAATGCATACAATAACTTGTCAATTTTTAACAAATGTAATAGTATTATGTTTTCACATTTCGTAGGGTTACAAGCAGGTTAAACTATATCAATACTAAAAAGATTTCAAAAGCAGTGGGATCCACGTGGTGGATGCTCACTAGATGGAGGGTTTTGGCGATAAACCCTATGCATCTACATTCATGTTTTGCCCTAAAAACTTGTTCGGATTTTAACTGTTTTTTATTTGGTTGGAGGAATAGGCCGATAGGCCCTCGGCCTCTTTGGGTCTCTGCAAAAGTTATCGTTCTTGTTTTGGTCGTGGCATTAGCAAATTTGATACTCTAGTTCTTCGCCATTATTGTTTCTTCGATCTCCATGCTAAAACTGGTGAGTCATATCGAATCCTCCAAGGATTATTCTTTTCTTCTATTTATACCAAGCTATATACTAATAGTTCGAAGCTGGTGTGTGTTTGATGGTAGGTAAAAAAAAAAACTTGGTAATGCACAGTCGAATGTTGAAGGTGTTTGCTTGAGCTGAAGGGTGCAAGCGAGAAAATGCTTGGTAAGCCTCGGTCCCAACCTTGGTTACCCTTCGTCGTGATTGTGTCTGCATTGTTGCTGATGGTATTTGTAGTCTCTTATTGCGGTGTTCATACTACTTGTAGCAGCTTGATGCTTTGTATTGAAAAAAAAATTATAAAGGTTGTAAGGTCATCCATAGTGAAAACCCTTAGGGTTTCACAAGTGAGCTACGGCTCTTGTAATAATGGTTTAAGGTTAACTTAATATTGTTCCAAGGTTTTTTTTTAAATCGGTGTTCATACTGTAAATACGTTGTATGGAAGCCTCCTCGACCTTTTGCTCAGCCACAATAACTCTTTTGTGGCTACGAATCTGTTAAGGCTTTTGGTATTAATCAATGTGGCATCCGTATTCTTGATAAGTTAAAGATTATGAGTATGGTTCTTTTTTTTTTAAAGGAAAAGCTTTCGACTAGAGTGTAAAATATCTATTAGCGTTTGTTTTCCTTTTGTAATTTCGGTTGCATAGTGCATTAAGCTTGGTAAAATAGTTTTATGTTATGACACAAAAGGTTGTATTTCTTCTACGACTGCGAACTGATTTAAGCCATTAGCAAAATAGTTGTTGCAATTCTATCTGTGCAATCTGTACCGTAAAGGTTAACCTAGGGTTTGGTTTTTAATAAACAGTTTTTAGTATTTAAGTTAAATAGTTTTCTTCAAAACTTCAATTTTTGTAAAAACGATAGTTAAATTATGATAGTTTTCCTTTTAAATTGGAAGAGCTGGAAATCTATCCTTTTTCATAAATAGGTTATGTAAATGGATATGAAGGTTTATATTTAAGAGTAAGGTTTTGAAGAATAGTTTACAAATATTAATATTAATATTAGAGTTATAATGATTGTTTATAGTTGGGTTTAATAAGTACTTAAATCATGTACTGTAAAATGAATTGAGTAATATGTTTATAATTTAGGTTTTAAAGTATTAAAATAATAAATGATTTTCTTTAGTAAGTGTAAATGAAGAGATTGTATTACAGTAATTATTGTATTATACTACACGCAGTTTAATGACTGTGTGACAATAGCTTGGTATAATAGACTCTATGTAATGTTCTTACATGTTTTTTGTATAAAGGTTAAGCTCTAGAAATGGATTATTATGGTAAAAATAGTTGGAAAAATAACAGTAAAAAACTTCCAAAGTTAAATCAATTACTTGAAGATATTGCTAGTAACTTATCAGAAGAAAAGATTGTTGACTCATTTCTACATAAACTCTACAATTCGATAACAGTTCAGATCATCTTATCCATGTATAATCATTCTTATCTACAGCTAAACATTCCTTCTGTACTAGAGTATGTCATCGTAAGATGAGTGGAAAATGCAAAAAAGAATTCTTCTCATTAATCAATCATTTCTAATTCTAGATTCATTTATTATAATAATCATATACAAGTAAACTTTCCTAAATAAATTGCATACTTAAGCATTCTAGGAGCAGATTCAAAGTATCTAAGTAATAATAGAAAAACTAAACATGACTACTTTCATTCCAGTAATTTTCTTGGATAGAAATAAATAAAATAACACAATGGAACCTAGTAATTTGTAGAAGAGAAAAACAACCCAAGGAACCTGTTCCACCCAACCTTTTCCTGAAGATAGCTCAATTGCTTGTCTTAGGACCCCCGAGCCTGTCCACTGATCCACCAAGATGAATTCACTGTGTGAAGAAATGGGATTAAATACCCCTGCAACTCAACAATAGTACTTAACATCAGTACTTCTGTACTCAGCAGTATAGAACTTGACTATGTGGATGCACTAGTTCTAAATGCAGTCTTATTCTAACTTTCCCCTCATCGAAACTCGTGTGCTCCTTTCTCCACTTCAGAAATTTCACAAGGTAAGAATAATGAATAGCCTCCTGCTGAATTCGATGATTAGATATATGCATGCCTAGGTATTTTGGTTTGTTTTTTAATTAATGAGCCACCTACTCTGTTCCACTTTCTTGGGGAACATGACCACAAAATTAGTGAATTTGCCCTGTGCGACAACTAGAAGTGATTGAGGATGTTTCCGTGTGTCAGTTTGCTCTCACTACAATCTATTCCTCCTAGTGGGTCAGTGGACACTCATTCAACAACCTCCTTTGGCTATTTGTCTCATCTTTTATTTATTAAATAATAAAATATTCAACATAATTAATTACAGTCATCCTTGTCCCCACTTGGTCAATAGTCATAAAATTTACAATAAAAGTAAAATATAATGTTTTCTTAAACATAAAATGTTATTGAAATTGGGGTACGTGACAATAATGATAAATCAGTAGCACAATTTATTGATCTGTTATACAATATTAAGAACAAAACGGGTACGGATAAACAAACTAAGTATATATGCACCCTAAATAAAAAAGATAAGAGTGATGATGACCCACTTGTCAACCTAGAAATAGAAGGATATCACGTTCGACAAGTTGTTCTTGATTTCAGATCCCAGGTGAATATTATGACGTGAGATACATGAGAACAATTAAGCAGACCTTGACTTAACGAATCAGTCACGTATCTAAAGTTAGCATACCAAGGACTTATCGAACCTATTGGGGTATGGAGAAACATCGACACGACCATAAAAGGCATTACTACAAAAGTTGACTTTGAAATCATAGACACTAAGGAAGGATCTAGCTCCTTCCTAGCCTTGTTGGGTTGGCCATGGAGTCGAAATATAAAGCCACGATTTCATTGGATAAAGAACAGATAAAGCTTAAATTAAATGGGCAAAAAGTAATTGTCCCTATTCATCCTTCACAAGGTGAACCATGGACCAAACCCATAGATGAAGAGGTCGATGTCTGACAACTTTATCAAATCCAGAACGACGAAGATTACACCGAGCCAAATATTTATGGACAACTTCATTTGGGGAATCACGATTCAGTTGACTATAATTCAGATGCAGAATTATACGATTGGTAGATGGAAAACTATCAAACTCAAGCAAGAGTATGCTGGACCATCCACGCCATCTCAAGAAAACTGACACATTAATGTTTCTATGTGTCCATCATACCAAAGATATTTGAAAGGAAAATTAGGGAATACCCTTCTTTAGCGCCAATCCAAACAGAAAATAAACAATCTCTTCGGTATAAAGAAAGAGAGTCGCCAATCCTCCATATAGAACAAGTTTCCAAAAAATTAGGTGAGCACGTCCGACTACAAAGCCTGGTCAAAATGTTTATAGGTCAAGCTACTCGATGGTGGGACACCCATCAATTGAGACTACAAATGTGGACAACATCTTCAACATACTTCGTTGAAATATTCGAAGGGAAGAAGCTAATTAAACAAGCACAAATACCTATCTTCACACAAGGACAAGATCCTGAAAAGCATATAAATATATGTGAAAAAGAATGGAGAAGACTTGGTTACAAAGATGATCGTATATGGCCACACCTATTTCCATCCACATTAAATGATTTACCAAGTAAGTGGTATAAGATAGAAGAAGCACGAGGAGAAATGTCTGTATGGAACGAACTCAAGGAAAAATTTACCAAGGACTTTAAATTCATACCGGAAGATGACAAACTGGTCGAAGCAACGAAACAAATAAAAACATTCATACAACCGACTGTTCATCATAGTTCGACGCAAAATCATAACGGGCCAAAAGCATCATGTAATAACATTCGATCTAATAGAATACCACAGTCGACAAGACTTCGACTAGAAAATGAGCATACACATGGAAAAATATTTTAGTGGAAACCTGATCATCCAGAGATGGTAAAACCAATTAGAACGATACTTAAGGACAAATCAACTGACAAAAAAGATACTGAGCAGATGACAGCAACAGACTTCCCAACATCAGTTTCTCAGGTCAAGGAGGGAAGTCGACAAATCAATGAAAGCAAGGCACCAGAATGGATGGATGCGAAGGTTAAAACCAAAGAAGTTGACATATCTAATGACAACAGACAAAAAATGGCAAGAATAGGTGACTACTAGAGTGAAGAACAAACATCAGAAATAATTAATTTACTGAAATAATTTCAGGATGTCTTTGCCTGAGACTATAAATATCTTAAAGGGTTAGTACAGGAAATGCGTGAAATGAAGATTGATATCAAACCTAGCACAAGACTTGTCAACAAAAGACCTTACAAACTAGCTCACAAATATAAGGAAATAGTGAAAAAAGAGATCGACAATATGTTAGTAGCTGCAATCATCTACCCAATCGACCAGTCAGAATGGGAAAGCCCAATGGTTGCTCAACCAAAAAAGCATGACCCGAGAAAACTGATAATCTATGTAGATTTCCAAGAGCTAAATAAATTCACTTTAATAGATCCATTTCCAACACCATTTGCAGATGAAATCCTAAATGAAGACGTAGGACACGAGTGCTACTCGTTTACTGATGGATTTTCAGGATACAATCAAGTCCCGATTGCCAAGGAAGATCAAAAAAATACAACATTTGTTTGTGAATTATGTTCATTCGCTTACAAAGTTATGTCATTCGGTCTTAAGGATGCACCAGTCGTATTCTCAAGAATAGTAGTCAAAGCATTCCAGTAATGCATATATAAAATAATGGTTGTGTACTCCGATGACTGGACAATTTACTCCATGTTGAAAGATCATTGCAAATGGTTAAGACTAATGTTAGAACGCTGTCGACAAATGCAGTTATCTCTCAACATAAAGAAATACATCTTTTTGACCCCTATAGGAATTATATTGTGACATATTATGTGCAAAGAAGGCATCAAATTCGAATTTGAAAAAATAAAAATCATCCTCGACTTGAAACCCCTAGTGAATCCAAAATAAGTCAGAATCTTATTAGGTCATACAATCTATTACATGAAACTCATTCGCCATTACTCATATATGACCTACCCCTTAGAAGAACTATTAAAAGAAGATTAGGAGTCTGAATGGACTAAATAATGTGATGTATCCTTCGATACTCTAAAGAGAAAATTAGTCGAAGCACCTATTCTCAGATTTCCAAATTGGTCAGTCAAATTTCATGTACACATTGACGCATCAGGACTAGCAATAGGTGTAGTCTTAACACAACCAGGAGATGATGGGATGGACTACCCAATCGTGTATAGCAGCAAAAAATTAAACAAAGTAGAGCACAATTATTCCTCAACATAAAGGGAAGCATTAGGAATGGTCTTTGCACTCCAAAAAAATCGACATTACCTATTAGCTAACCCATTTATATTTTACACTAATCATCAAGTGTTGAAATATCTAGTAAACAAACCTTTACACCATGGAAGAATATGTCGTTGGCTGTTACCATTCTAAGAATTTGAATTTGAAGTAGTAGTTAGATCGGGAAGGCTAAATGTCGGACCTGACCACTTGTCGAGAATTGACATGGGGGAGGAACCGACAGGAGTCGAAGATGATCTCCCATGCGCACATCTGTTTCGAATAAAAGTTGTACCAGCAAAACTAGAAGAAATAGCTCATTTTTTAGAGAATGGACAAGCACCTGAGGGAATGAGTACCAAAAAGAAACAAATTTTAGCAATGAAGGTTGCACCTTTTAGTCTAATTAATGGGTTCCTATATAAAATGGGCTTGGATGGAGTACTCCGCTGATGTGTTTTAGAGCATGAAAGAGAAAACATAATGCATGAAGCACACTATGGCCCAGCTGGAGGACATTTTCAGTTGGACACGACTGCTAAAAATATCCAACAGTCGGGACTATGGTGGCCGACATTATACAAGGATTGTCGAAAGTTTGTTAGTAAATGTGATCGTTGTAAACGTTTAGGTCGACCTTTGACTAGCACTGATATGCCCTTAATATTGGTAAATCCAAGTTTAACATTCAAAATTTGGGCTATCAACTTTATAGGACCATTTCCAGTTCCGGTAAGAAGGATAGGTGCATGCTACATCATAACAGAAGTTGAGTATGTTTCTAAATGGGCAGAGGCAGAACCTGTCGAAACCTGTTATAGTGAAGTAGCTGCCAAATTCATATACGAAAATATAATTACCAGATTTGGTTGTCCATTGACTCTAATCAGTGACCAAGGATGGCATTTTATCAACAAAACCATTACATCCTTAACGGAGCAATTCAAAATCGACCATAGACGAAGCACGACTTATCATCCTCAGTCTAATGGGGCAATCGAAGCATTTAATAAAACCCTGACAAGAGGTTTAACAAAAATTTGCAATACTGATAAAGACGACTGGGACGAGAAAATTCATGTTATTTTATGGGCATATAGAACAACATACAAATGATCTACAGACCAAACACCATTTAGACCAGTCTATGTCCAAGAAGCAGTCGTCCCCCTACACTTTCGACAACAGACACCAGTAATAGCTGACATACTACATATTAATGTCGAAGAAGCTAAGAAGGACCAACTAATGCAACTGTCTAAGCTATAAGAACACCAACTAATTGCTATACAACACCAGGAAATCCAAAAACAACAACAAAAAGCATGGCATGACCAAAATATCAAACATAAGAACTTCTCGATTGGAGATCTTACGTTGTTGTATAATAGTCGGATAAAAGGCAAACCAAAGAAACTACATACACAGTGGATGGGACCCTATATCGTTGAAGAAATCAATGCCAACAAATCAGTTTGACTGAGAACGTTACAAGGCACAGTATTTCAGAAACTGGTTAACGATTTTCAACTAAAGCGGTATCAAAACTAAAATCTATAAAAAATAAATAAATAAAATAGAAAACGGTTTCATAACTGTTAAGCAAAAACCTATAAAAAACCATAAAGACCTAAAAACAACAAAAAGAATCAAATCCAACAAAGATCAAAATGACAAGAAATCATGAAGGAAGTAATAGAATACAATTCGACATAAATAACAACCAACATTGTCGACATACCGACTACCGACCATTCTACCGACATTTCTGTCATCGATAAAAGGATCAAATGGTCCAATCAAGCCATAATGACTATAGACCGAGGGAGCGCCAAAACCAGAGCGCATTAAAAGAGCTATCAATAGAGTGTCCTTAGCCATTAGATCTGCCATTAATACCTCCATCGACAAGATCGTCGCCCACTCCAACTATAAATACCACATCATACGAAGAATTCATATCATTTTACGAAGAGCTTGAGAGACAGAGCTACTAGAATCCTAAGAGCAAAGTACCTGAGTAAAAACTTGAACTTATAACTGAAAAAATGGGCCCAAAGAACACCAGATTCGTGACCAGCAAAGAAAAGGATTTACAATCCACTGCAACCCCGTTGATAAAAATATTAGAAAATATCGGTAAGGCAAAAGTTCAGGAAACTTCATGAACGTGACTATGGGCATAAATTAAGAAATGGGCATATGTAGACAACAAAATGATAGAATAAGCACAGAAAGTAAACGTCAGTACCATCATGAGCTATATCAATGCACCTCTCATGGCCAGTTTCGGAGGGACGAAAGAGATAATAGTAAAATTCAACATTAGTCGATATCAAAATGGGAAGTTTTATTTTGATAAACCTGTTGAGATATCCGACTAAGTTATTTACAAACTTACAGGATTATCTAACAAAGGTGAGCCTATTCCTGTCGGGTCAAAGGCTGGTTTGGTTGAAAAATTAAAAGGAACACCGACTGCAAATAATTCTAAGGGGCTAATAGTGGGTCAAATAAATAAAGGCCACAACACCCAAAATGACCGCAAAAATTGTGTCTATTGCAAGGTTACATAATGGGAGAGGTTGTTACAGAACAAGGGTGCGATCTGAGGCTCAACATGTTGGAAGTTGTTGATTGTATATCAGAATCGGGGAAAACCTATCGTTGGGATCAATATGTAACCGACATGGTAAAAAACATATGCTTAAATTGTTAGGAGGGAGGCACATCGATCAAGTTCCCATCACTGATCATATGGATTGTTATGTACCACTTGTTTCCTATCAGAGATCCACAATTCTTGGAACCAACAAGATTCCATATGTGGTGTTTCAAGTCGTTCTCAATGGTTGGGAACTCACAGGAACTTGAAGCACCCAAAGTGCTACTAGACAACTGGTTTCAAATTTTAAAAGTCCAAACAACCAGATGGAGGGTGCCCCAAAACATCCGAAGAAGTATGTCGCTGACATCACACATTCAGCTAGAACTCGACCATACTACAGTTTGGTACATGCAAGGAGATGTGGAAAAATCTAAACACCTCGATTATTATCCAACAGTCGAGGAGATATTCATAGATTTTTCCCGACAATCCAACACTAAACTATCCATACCGGCGTGTGCAAAGAAGACCAATCAAACAATTGTGGAACCTCTAATCGACCAAGAGAAAGAAGAAGATTATGAAGTACACCTTCATATCAACACTTTCACTTTGGAAGATACCCCAGCAGAAGAGAAAAATACCCTTCAGATAGTAATAGTACCTCGAACATAGTAAGCCATTGTACTTCCCGAACAACAGGAGGAAGAGGGTGAACAGTCGGATGAGGAAACACAGTCCGACAAACCTGAGTATGCCATGTCGAAACAAAATCTTCGACAAATAGATTATGAAATATCAAAATAATGAAAGAAGACAGATAGTCCGGCAAAAGGGGAAGGGAAGTGCAAACCCATCCTTCAAGAGGAGTCAGAGGATGAGGAAGAGCTACTTGCCAGAGCTATCGACATGTTGGTGAATGCTGCTAAGAACAAAATATATGTTGAGAAGCAGTTCAAACTCTTCATAGAAGCATAAGCAAAACAAGCAAAATCTAAAAAGGTAAGAGTCACCGCCCCCCCTGAAGTCGACTCCATTGATTTAACCTCCACTCCTCCACCCCCATCTCCAACTATAATAGTGCAAGAAGAGACATCAAACCCAACCGTTGTTGCCTCATCAAACCCTTACAAAGACGTATTGCCTGAAACACTAAAAGAGAAATTCGATAAAGATGCTAACCTACAGCGATTTATCAACAATATTCCCAATATTTTCCGCAAAGCTAAACAAATAAATACCACACACCCACTCACTAATCCAAGCTCTTCACGATGACTTCTCACCCAGCAACCTATCCAACCACAGAAATCTTCCCCATAACCAAAAGTTGTGGGAGTTATTAAATCCTCATTCATAAGAAAACCTGACGGATCATCTCAAGTTGTCACAGCTGAAATTTCATCTTATATACCATTAACTGAAAATCATCCCCTCCTAGTTAATGAAGCAGACGAAGGCGTAATTGATCTCGATACAGATGATCAAGTAGAAACACTGGCAACAAATCAAGAAATAGACAACCTCCTCGACTCTGTCGAAATCGACTACCATATCGACTTGAAACCTGAAGTCGAAAATATTATGGTGACAGATGACCTCCCAACCAACCCATCAACTTCAGAACACCCATCTTCACCTATACCACCATCAACCTCAGGTCCACCTCCAAACTCAGTTCTACCATCCACACCAGCGACAGATGCACAACCAGCCCCAGACCTGTTGCTACTGCAACTATCCCCAAAAAAAATTGTACATTTTTTAGGACCCCTTGAAAAATCTTAGTTTTACCTCTTAAGCACTTTGAGTTTTGATTTTCAGCCTTTATGACTTCTGTCCATCATGAAAAGTTACAAAGTTCCTTTTTCTTTCACTAAGGCAGAAAGTGGTTTTTTGATCCGCCATGACGGATGGTTTCCCAAATTGGAGCCACTATAGCAGATACTTTTTCATTTCCAAGCTGCTATGGTGGATGACTTTTTTATTTTTCAAGCCACAATGGCGGTTGCACTCTTTTGTTTCCAACTGCCACATCGGGTACATTTTCAGCTGTGAGCCGTTGCATCGGGTAAGTCCTAGTTTGTGTATCAAAAAAGTTTTCGATGTTTTTCCACCTCGCTACGGTGGAAGGCTTTTCGTGTCACACCCGCTATGCCAGTAGACTTCGTATTTCATTTTTCTGTCTTACCCCTGGAGCCGCAATGACAGATGCTTCTTGTTTGGTTTGCCGCTATGGCGGCTGCTTTTTCAATTGTGAGTCGCTACGGTGGGTGATTGCTTGTTTAGTGTCTTGGTTTATTTTTTGAAGGCGCTAGGGCAGAAGGTTTCTAAGGTCTTAGCCGCAATGGCGGAAGCACTCACGAGTTTGTTGCAAGATTGTTCTCTGTTTGTTTTAAGCCTCGCCATTTCAAAAGTTTTCCATTGGTGTTGCCGCTATGGCGGAGGAGTTCTTTTGTCAAAGGCCCGAACCTTGTGAGGCCCACTATGGCGAAGGTTTTTTAATCTCAGAACCGCTATGAAGGCTTGCATCCTATTTTCTCATTGATGTGGTTTCAATTGCCGAGCCAAAGAAGTTGAGGGGTAAATTTCTAATTTGTGAGCTGGCAGTTGCAGGTGAGTTAGAATGATTGAGCCGACGTGTCGGGGTTGTTCGCGTGTTAACTTATATCCTCCAAACCGGAGCGTTGGCGCCAATGGTGTTTTCTCGCGCGAATATGTTTTAAAGGTTTTTTACCTTGAAAAACCTATTTATTCACCAGTTGAAAGGTTTTTACCATTTTAATTTTATGGAGAGAGTGAGGAGTTGGTGAGCGATTATCCCATTTGAGCTTTTGTGCGGCTAGTAAAAAATCATCTATGGAGCTCATGTGGTGCATCCTCAACAAGTGCCTTTAGCCGCGTGTCGAGCCTCCGGCCTGCCAGGTAGGTTTTAGTTTTTCCTTTTCAATTGGTTGTTTGTATTAAGCCGCAGAGTTGTCAACCATTGATACGACTGCACAAGGGTAGGTTAGGTTTTTGTCACTACTCGGGTTAAAAAAGGGATTTTGTTTTTGCCCATATATCTTCTTAGGATTCACATGTTCATCTTTAGTTTGCCCTAGTTGCTACCTACTTTCAAAACATCATCAGTGAGTCCAGAGGCATTTCACCCTCAGTTTGTTAGGTCAATGATGGACATTTAGAGAGCCGAGCTTCACATCGGCATAGAGCCAATGTATATGCCGCTCTTGGGTGTTGGTGAAAGCTGCATTTTTGCTACCTTACGCAGAGCCTATAGGTTTTTGGGTTTATATGTTCTAGCCGTGGGATAGTGGGGCTGGTCTTTTACCCTAAGGCATTGCCGCCATAAGCTTGAAGATTTTGTTGCATCTACGGTAGGGGGTATTGTCAAGTTAGAGTTTTTCTTCTAAAAAGTGCAAAGGTCGAAGCTTTCCCATGTCCAGTGATTATTGTGTTGACTGTATCCCTGACCCGCGTCTTGTGCTCCCTGTCCCAATGGATGAAAATGATAGAGTAAGACAGAATGAAGGTTTTGATTTGTTAGTATATGCTTATTCATTTTGTTTTCATGCTTTCATTCAAATACAGTCATTAGTTGATGATGCGAACGCTAAGACAGCTCTGTTTTGTCACAGGTACAACTCACCTCAAACACCATGACAAAGAAAGGGAAGAAGAAGCCTAATATCGTTGAAGATGATTCAGATTCAGAAATGGTCGAAGCTGTGCTCGTGAAAAAGGTAGAAATCATCTATGAGGATACGAAGGCCATAACTGGAGCTGAGCCCGATTTCAAGTGGGGTCTGATGTTCCACATGCTGAAGGAAAAGAAGGTCTCGGAGGCAGGGTTAGAAGACCTGGCCGTGTATGAAAATATATTGTGATCTGGGATCACTAAGGTGGCTCTAAGACCTGAAATTCTCCCATGTACAAAAGTCATTGGGTGGATCAGGCCAAGAATAGATACCATGGGGATGATTATAAATTATGAGGAGAATAAGGGAGTGGCATCTTTTTCACCTACATTTATATCAACAGCCTATAGCTTACTATAAAAGGAAACCAGTGTGACAACAGAATAGGTTAAAAGACTAAAGCTTGATTATACAGCCATGGCAAAGATGATGGTGGCTGAGGGAAAGATGTTCCGACACAAACAATCTGCAGAGTATGATACTGCTCATCTTTAGACTCCTTTCAGAATAATAGCATTAATGTTGAGTAGACTCTATGGTAGAGCTAATGGGAAACTTTATAATTTTGGTTAGATCCCACTTATATACTATGTAGCCATGGAAGGAAGAATTTTTAATTTTGCAGATATAGTGACTAGGAACTTGGATAAATGCATCAGAGCAGCTCAGGAAGGCTTGCAACAAAGCAAATCAGAATTTTACATGTCTTCTTTTCTAATATACTGCGTACTCTATTGTCACAGGTTCGATAAGCTCAATTGCGTGTGAAAAGGGGGAAAAGCCTTCCTTTTTAATTGGGCAGATATAATGACCAAGAACTTGGCTAAATGCATCAGAGTAGCTCAGGAAGGCTTGCAGCAAAGCAAATCATAATTTTACATGTCTTCTTTTCTAATATACTGCATACTCTACTGTCACAGGTTCGAGAAGATCAACTGCATGTGGAAAGGGGGAAAAGTCCCTATATACACAGCATACCAGATATTGGGGGCTCATAAGTATCATATTCATTACCAATTGATATGTGAAGAATTTCTAAGACCCCTATATCAGCTGATTTTCCTAGAAGAGTGTCCATGCTTGTCTGAGGGATCTTTAGAATCCATCAAGGAATATGGGGATTGCTTCTGCTCCCAAGAAGGTACATATCTAAGGATGTATGGGGGAACCAAAGCCCCCTCATTGCTTCCCAAATACGCAACTGATTACATATGTCACGTCCCCGTCCCTCAACCGGCGAAGAGGACGCAACGAGCACATCAAAAACAATCGGGCAAAATGCCCCATGAACATAAACAGAATTCAAATGCTGAAATCAAGCATACACAGATGCATTTATCTTCAATCATACAACGGAAGCAACACAAACACATTCCAGCATTCGAACATCAATATAAATTACATAGATGCAGTGAATAGCAGCACTTATCTTTTGATGATGAATTCACCCGCAACCAGCTACGTTGCTGCAACGTTCCACCCAACCATAGGCCAGCTTGCTCATCAATCTCTCAGCAACGCTGCCACCCCCGAGCTGGGCATGATTCCTCTGGAATAAAGGTTAATTGCAGGCTTATACATAGCCAAGGGAACATAAAACAACAGACCAATCACAGCTGGGTTTCACAGGCTGTCAACAAACAAGCCAAGCCAGCACAGTGCGAAGACTATCCATTGCACTTAGGCAACCAATCAGCTGTCACAGCTTAAACAGGGAAAACGAATTCTTGAGTCATTCTTGGCCCTATCGTGGCCAAAATGACTCTCACTCGAATTTACAATGGCCCCCCAAACGTAACAGCAAATACATTCACAACATGGGGAAGACTACAGCCCCGAAATCTACCAGTGAGCATAACTTACAGCAGGGAAAACGACCCAATTAATCTGTGAGACAGCCAAAAACGCGAATGGCCCTTCACAGTCAGTCGTGGATGCAAGAGCACGGCTCTCGGCTCACTATGTGCGCCCCAAATAGAACAATACCTGTGCGTGGGTAAACAATCCGACCCAGCAAGGAAAAGAACAGACAATGGAGGCCCTGCGTGAGGAAAAACGGCTCCATTTTTGCCCGTGGATGCACCACTAATAGGAAGGACGCGAAATTGCAGTTCGTGGGTGCTCAGCAACTCGTGGGGGAGAGGAAGAAAACCTGCGTGAGACCAAAAACGCCCCAAAACCTGTGCGTGAGGAGAAAACAAAACCAAAATCGTGGTGAGTGAGTGAACTGACCAGGGAGAGTGCGTGAGGGAGAAGAATGGGCAGACATAGGTGGAGTGGGCAAATGGGTAAGGCTGACAGCCTGCCATAACCACCACCACTTCAGCAATAACTGCCCCAACCACCAGCTGAAGCATTAAAGAGGTTGACAAGGTTGGGTAAGACAAAAAGGGTGACAAATAACAAGGTGGTAAAACACATGGGTTTTTCTCCCATAACCAAGGTTTGACATCCCCCACCCCTTATCCTTCGGAACCATGCCCTTTTCATTCCACGTTGCACTGTCGTAGCTGGTTGTGGTTTATTTTAATTGATGTGCGGGTTTACATGATGCCGAATTATAATGTGCCTTATAGCACAGCCTACCACCGGCAATTATCCCCATTGCCGAAACATACACAACAAAATCGATGGTGGGGCTTTTGCCTTGAGCTCCTCACCACGATTAATTACAATATATACATCATGCAAACGGGGTCGAAACCGGGGACATGACAACATAGTGCATAAGGAAGCAGTTAGACAAGTTTTTCTGGATGGTTTTGGGAATTATTTGTTTGATTTGAAGAAGGTTGTGTTCCCATCAGTAAATTTCTATGTGGGAAGCTACAAGTTTGCAAAGGTTAAGGGAGCTCTAGAATTCGTCAAGGAACTGGAGAATTTCCATTTCGAAGAAAAGAGATTTCATCGAAATGACTCCCAAGGTAAGGTGGAAGCTCATAAGGCAGCTCATAAGGTGAATTTTGAATATACATACTATGTAGACAAGGAGGAACAAGTATACATAAATGTTTATAGCATGGATTCTTTGAGCAAGCATTTGAAAAAGAAGACCTCTGGAGTTAAAGGGGGAAGCAGCAGCAATCCAAAACCGAACGAGCAAGAGGAAGAAGCTGCAAAGAAGGCCAAGGAAGAGAGTGCTTAGAGATTGGCAGCATGAGCAAAGAAGATTTTAGCTGAGGAAAAATAGTGATAAAAAGAAGAAGAAGCTATCAGGGAAGAAAAGAGAAAGAAAGAAAAAGCCATCCAAGGTAAGATTGTTGAGATAGAAAAGGCCATAGCTCATAAAGATTTGAATCCAGGACTAGAAGGACAATATATAGAATATTGCACGAGGAACAAAGTAAGAAAAATGTAGAAGATCTAGGTGGTGAATACCAAGAGCAGAGTCCTGCCCGAGATAACCCTGAAGCCCCCCCATCTACTTCGGGAAGCATACTTACAGGAGGCCATCTTCCCATAGTTGAAATAGGATTAGTACCATTTACTCCATCCAAAGAGTATGATGTGGCATGTCTAGAGGATGTACAGTTCAATCCCAAAACAAAGTCAATCATTTGGAGAATAGAAAAGACTCTGAAAAGGGGAGACCGACCCCCGATCACTACAGTCATAGAGAGAATAGTTGTAAAAAAAGTTGAAAATAATCCATGTTGATGTATTTATAACTTCAAAATGTATTCATCTGTGTATCTTATGTATTGTAACCCGATGTTTATTCCAGGATGTATCTATAATGTAATTGAGTCATGTTGTCATGCCTCGATGTTCCAATTGGGAGGATCAATAATGTAAACAAGTCATGTCAAGTCATTGTGGGTAACCCTCTGATTGTCTAAGGGTTAAAGTCCCCGCAGTCAAGGCACTAGGGTTATTAGACTCTCCTAGTAGAGGTCGGCCCTAGTAGGGTTTTAGTCATGTTGGGATTAGTATAAATAGAGAGCTAGACTCTCTATTTAGCACACATCACAAACACACTCAAGTGTAATGCATAGTTGAGGAAGGAGAAGACACTGGGGCTAGATAAGAAGAAGGTTACTACTGTCGGGATATCACTTATTGTTTTGGGCTTTTACTATTTTGCTGTTGATTCTATCTCTAAGGAAGTTGCAGGGTTTTCTCCATTTATGGTTTCCCCGAGGAAAAACATTGTGTTCATTGTCTCTTGTGTTTGATTGTTGTACTTGTTATTCTCTTAGTTAAAGATCCTAATAATGCTAGCTTAATGTTGAAAAACTAACATGGTATAAGAGCTAACCTAAGAAGAAGACATTGTGCAGCTGCAAAAACTAGGGATTCATATTTTATCGATCTCTCTCCACAGATTTTCAGCAAAAGTAGGCTGGAATAACTCTCCTCCCTAGGGCGCATCTTTCTATCGAAGCATAATCCAATTCTGAGGTTTTTCAGTTTTGGACTCGACACTACTACTAGAAATTAGGGATTTTCACAGAAGAGGAATTTTTCAGTGATCCCAAGCCTGGATTGATCTCCTCCCCAAAATCAAAGTTAGGGATAAATTTCAAGGCATTTGGGTGGAAAAAACTCTGGAAAAGAAAAACCCTAATTTGCTCCTGATCTAGTACTGCTGGATTTCAGCTCCAAATCCAAATATGACATCTTGACTTGGTAAGATCTAAATCTTTTGTATTTCCATTTGAGGTTCTCATTTTAAGATGTCTCATCATACCAAGCTTGATGAAAAGCTTGAGGGAGCTGATAACTTTCGAGCCTAGAAGTATAGGATCTCCCTGGTCTTGGAAGAAAATGAGTTGGACTCCTACATCCATGAGGAGATTCCGGTTCCAGAGGGAGATCAGGCAAAGGCCTTGCACAAGAAGAAATTGGTTATGGAAAAGAGGATCATTGTTGATTCTATCAAGGATCACCTTATCCCATAGGTGTCCTCTCTTAAGACACCTAAAGCTATGGTTGATGCCCTAACCAAATTGTTTGAAGGGAAGAACATAAACCAGAAGATGACCTTGAGGAACCAACTGAAGAATGTGAAGATTCAGAATGCAGAGACCATCCAGTCTTATTTCACAAGGGTTTCTCAGATCAAGGAACAATTAGAAGCCGTAGATGAAGAAGTGGAGAATGCAGAAATTGTGATGACAACACTGAATGGCCTTCCTAGGTCATGGGATTCATTCATCCAAGGAATCTGTGCCAGAAAGAACTGAGTCAAATTCAGCAGACTATGGGAAGAATGTTCTCAATAAGAATCTCGGATAGCAGCTCGAGAAGAGAAGATGGGAACTGAAGATCAAGCTCTCACAGTTCACTCCAAGAAAGGCAGAAAAAGATCTCATCACTCCAAAGGTAAGGATCCTCATCATAGAGATAACAGTAGAAGGGACCTATCTAAAATAAGATGTTATACATGTGATGAAAGAGGACACTTTGCAAAAGACTGTCCTAAGAACAAGGTTCACCCTCATAAGAAGAAGGGGAACAAGAGAAGACATCATGCTCATGCTGCAGAAGATGATGAACCATCCAAGAAAAGAACCAGATATGAAAGTGAAAGTTCTTCCAGTGAAGATGAATATGTTTTGATTTCCGCTCTTACGGGAAACATTACTCATGGAAGCACTGATTGGCTTATAGACAGTGGGGCTTCCAAACATATGACAGGATTCAAGGAATCCTTTGTCAAACTTTCAGAACATGAATCACCTCACAAGGTGAAGCTAGGAGATGACTACCAGTATGCAATAAAAGGTAGTGGGGAATCCTCCTATAAGCTAGAGTCTGGAAAGTCTATAACAATGAAGGAAGTTTTGTTTGTGCCAGGAATCAAGAAAAACCTCCTCTCCATATCGGCACTAGATGCAAAAGGAATGAGGGTTGCATTCATAGATGGTCAAGTCATCATGTGGCCAAAAGGAAAGACTATCGATGATGTGGTGGCGATTGGAAACCAAGAAGGAGGATTGTACAAATTAAAGGGCCATCCAGAACAAGCATTGGTCCATGACACAGTAGAGCCAAGTGAACTTTGGCATAGAATACTTGCACATGTGCATTACAGAGCACTGCCAATTGCAAGCAAAGTTGTTGAAGGTCTTCCAAAATTCCAAGCAAAACATGATGGGGTATGCAAAGGATGTGCGAAAGGAAAAAATACAAAGAAGACATTTCCTAGCAGCAAAAGCAAATCCAAAGGAATCCTAGAAATCATTCACTCCGATGTATGCGGTCCTATGTCCTCAAGCTCACTAAGTGGGTATGCATATTATGTTTGTTTCATAGATGATTTCTCTAGGAAGACATGGGTTTACTTCATGAAGAACAAAGATGAAGTATTCAGCAAATTCAAGGAATTCAAAGCCTTGATCGAGAATCACACTGAAAAGAAGATCAAGATTTTTCGATCAAACAATGGTGGAGAATTCACTTCGAATGAATTCAAAGACCTATGCAAAGAATCAGGGATTAATAGGGAGTAATCCACTCCTTATAATCCACAATAGAATGGGATTGTGGAACGGAATAATAGAACCATCATGGAAGCTGCAAGAGCTCTGCTTCATGATCAAGATATTCCTATGCATCTTTGGGCTGAAGCTGCCAGAACAGCGGTGTATGTACAGAATCGTACTCCACATAGAGTACTCAAGAACAAGACTCCTGAAGAAGTTTTATCCGGTAAGAAACCAGAAGTCAGCCATCTCAAAATATTCGGTTGTCCTGTATACATACACATTCCAAAATAGAAGAGAACAAAATTAGATCCTTTAGGAAAGAAGGTGTTGCAGCTGCAACATTTTCCCAAAATTCAAAAAATTTCGGGACCCTCCTTTCGCTTCTCTTGGTTTGAATTTTGATTTGGTTTGATGATTCTGCAAAAAGACTATTCCTAATGCTAGAAATGTCTCACTACTTGTTTAAGTTTACTTTGCCATCGAACGCATTTTTTAGTGTGTGAGTCGGAAGTTTAGTCACTTGCGCTCCCGAAGTTGCGGAGAGGTAATAAGCAACCAGGTCCAATTGCTTTCTCCGTTTCCTTTATTCACTTTTGTCTCAATCGGCTGTCATTTGGATTCCCGTCGGAACATTGTGTTTCTACGTTTTCCACAGTTGCGGATGGCATACTATGAAGTCTCCCGATAGTTGCATTAACTTCTTCAACCCCGTTTTTTGTTTCATTGACCTTTGAGTTTTCGGCGTCTGCCGTTGCGGCGTTGAAAAGCATTGTCTTTCCGGTGGTTTGAGTTTACTTTTCCGCGGAACCAATGTTTCTTAGTTGGTTTTTTCCTCGGTTTTGATGATTTACAGAACTCGATGTCTTTTATGTTTCCGCCATTGCGGCTCCTCATCCTTCTGTTGCTCCGACGTTTAGTCTTGTGAGCTCCGATGCTTTTATTGTTTGACTTCTCTCGGATATTTCAGCGGTTCACCCAACTGTTTCATCGCCCAATGTTACGGGAGGCAATGTCGATATGCTCTCCGATCCCTTGTTTTTACCGCCTGATGACTTTTTCCCGCCGGGTAGAGTTGACCAAGGATATATATATGGGGTCAGGTAAATTATTATTTTATTGTTATTTTTGGACTGTTGTTGCACTGTCGTCCTCACTCGAGCTAACCAGGACCCTCGCTGTCGGTGCCCTCATTCCTAGGTGGCTCCGTCGTGGAAACTCAACGGTTTTCCTCCCACAGGTCACGTAGCAGTGCCAGGTAGGCTCTTGTACTCATTATCCCATTCCGTTTGACTGGATGTTTTAACTGTTTATTTCCGCGGTTAGGGTTTTCACGTCGTTTCCCGTCGTAGCATGTATATATGCGGAGGCAAGTCTTGGTACTGTTAGTAGGGCAGTTGTGTTGCCCACTGAGTGTTTCCTTTCCACGGCCGTTATGGTTTTTTTACCCTACACTCGATGGTTGGGGAAACCGGTACAGACGGCCATTACGCTGTCTGCCCCATTTTATGTCTGGTCGTTCGAGGAAGGTCTTCATGGCCTACCTGGGGAATGTCAGACTAGTTTCCCCTGCTACATTTACCCACATCTTGCAAACCAACACCTTGTTTTTTCCTTGTCATTTCAAGCAACCCAGTTCACGGTCGAATTCGAACCCGAACCGGTTTGGGGTAGTATGGCATCGCCCAGCCTAAGACGAACCATAGAAGGCACATTGATAGTTCTATCTCCTGAAACGGCCCCTTTGAGTGACTAGATTAAGTGCCTCCGTTGTTCTCCATAGCATGGTGGTCATGGCACCCACAGAGAACCCAAGGTTGTTTCATTTTAACGTAGACCGTGTTTCCCACTCGAAGCTTTGCTGACTGAGCCGATTTCAATGTTAGACAGGAATATTGGTGTGAACATACTTGCTTAATTTGATTAACTGCCATCATGTTTAACGCAGATGAGGTAAAACGTTTACATTGTTATCTAAATCTCTACAATTTGTCCGGAGATGACCTAACAATTACCATTTTATATGTGACAGGAAGATTCCTCCGAACTCAAAATGTCTAAGCGTCAAAAGAAGAAGGCCCCTGTGGTCGAAGAGGAACCCGATGTCGAAGTCATCACCAAGACCGAATATATTTATGAAGACACCAAATGCATAAGTGGTGTACATCCCGAATATCAGTGGGGAGACATCTACAGGTTGATCACGCCCCGAGAGGTGCCCGATATAGGTTTCGAGGAAGAAAACATATACACCAACATAGAAAGGTCTTAATTAATGAAGATTGCTACAAGACCTGAACTCTTTCCATGCTCTGAAGTGATTGGGTGGATTCTTCCCAGGGCAGATGTGACCACCATGATTCTTGAGAATGTTGATAAACAAGGCTACGCTGCCTATAGCCTGGGATATGTAGCCCTGGCCTACCATTTGCCAGAAGCACAAACGTATCTGATTGAAGACTAGTTGAGAAATATCAGGATGGACCTCGTCGAAACAATCAAGAGAATGCTCATGCCTGGAAGAAACTTTAGAACCAAGCCGATGGCAGAATATGACACCGCAAGTTTAAGAACCCCTTACAGGTTCATTGCCTTAATGCTCAATAGAATTTTTGGGAGAACCCATGGCAAAAGCTTCAAGTTGGAGTGGATACCCATAATTTTTTATGTCGCGACACAGGGGACCATTTTCAACTGGGCCAACATTGTATCCAATAGCCGTTCGGCCTGCATGGCCTCAGCTTTGGGAGGAGTGTCCCAAAAGAGGTCAGAATTTTACATGAGCTCCATACTCATTGATTGCATACTATGCAATCAACCTTTCCCCAGCCTAAGGTGCATCTGGGACTGGGAAAGGATACCTTTTTACTCCACATACAAGCCACTGTGGGCCGATAAATACCACAGTCACTACAGGGAGGTCTGTGAACATTTTATCATGCCATTATATACTCTTATTTTCTTAAAAGAATGTGACTGCATGTCGGAGGAGGCATTGCAGGTGATCGAAGAGTATGCTGAATATTATTTGACTGAGGATGGGCTCTATTTCAGAATGTTTGGAGGATCTAGAGCACCCTCCCTACTGCCTAAATATGCCAAAGACTATATAATCCACAAAGAGGCAGTAAGGCAAGTCTTCCTAGATGGCATAGGAAGCTTTTTATTTGAACATAAGAAGGCTGCATATCCTCCGTTGCCTTTTAGATTGGGGAGTTATAAATTTACTAGAGTAAAGAAGGCCGATGAATTCATGGAGGAGTTGGAGAAGTTTCATTTTGGGGAAATGCCCTTCCACAGGAATGACTCTCGTAGCAAGGTGGCTGAGCACTGCAAAGATGCCAAAGTTTATTTTTAATACACTCACCACTGGGATAGAAAGGAGTCCATATTCCGCAGTGCATTAAAAATGACAGCCTTGAGGAAAAGGTTTAAAAAGAAGATCACCACCAAAGGTGGAAAAGGGCAGGACGAGTAAGCAAAGGCCGAGGAGGAGGCCTGGAAAAGAAACGAAGAAGCTCAAAGGTTACCCCAAGAAGCCGAAGGATGGCTAAAGGGAGAAGAGGAAGAGAAAAGAAGAGCTTCACAAGAAGCGGCCAGGAAAGCAGAAGAAGCTACCAAGAACGAAGAAGAAGAAAGAAGAAGGAAGTTAGACGAGGAGCTGAAGAAGCAGGAAGCAGAGAAGATGAAGTTGACCCAAACTATGACAGAACAATCAGCCTCCGACACAACAGACATTCAGACCCAGGACGTGGAAAACTCCGATATTCAAGATCCTGAAGTACGTGCTGTCAGCCCACCAGGACAGTCTATGGTCCCCACCCTTAGACTAATCCCCTTTGAACAGAAGAAAGGGGAAGAAGTGCTTGGTTTTAATACTATCTTTTACAATAAAGAAAAGAAAAGGATAGTAAAGAGAACCGAGAGGAAGGTTGAAACCGGGGGGTTGTCCGGTAAGATGATAAACGATACAACCATTGTATACGGGACGGATAGAGACCCCAGGTTCACTATCAGAGCAGGGGCTGCATTAATCCATGCTTCAGAAGATAATGTAGATAAAATGATGACAAAGCTGGAGCAGTCTAAGAAGTCTTCTTCTCAACTTAAAGATACATTGAGAAAGGAAAGGGAAGAAAACAATAAGTTAAAAAGAAAATTTGAAGACATACAAAAAGAAATTAAGTCTTCAAGGGCTGAATTTTAGGTTCTCCAAATAGAAAGAAAATCGATGGAGACTGCCCAAGAGTGTCTGGAGAAAGTACAGCAGGAATATCAAGAGTTGAGAGCAAAGAAGGAACGGCTGCTGGACAGAATAAAGGATCTAGAGTTACAGAAGGCTACCTTGGAAACGAATGAGAGGCAATCACAAGAGCAGGAGGCAAAACTCCAAGAGGAGATTACCTCTCTGACAGTAGCTTTGGAGGAAGCCAAAGAGAAACATGTTAGTCTCCAACCTTTCAAAGAACATGTGCTGGCACAAAGAGCCAAGATGCTTCAGCTTCAGTTGTCCATAGAGGAGGAAAGATGCAAGGTTTTGCAGATAGACAGCCGGTTGGAGGAGATTTTGGAGACCTCCTCATATTTTGTTGACAGATCTCAAGATATCCTAGAAGTTTTGACAGCAAGGATGGCCAGAATAGCAACTAATGAGGAAGCTCCTGCGGAGCTACCCTTAAAGGATCAACATGCCCTTAAGCAAGACTATGACTTATTGGAATTTTCCATCAACACAACCGAGGAGTTCAAGAAGGCTATTAGAAAGACAAAAGGGGCATGTACAGAATTCTTTAGAAGACTCCTCATTACTTACAACCAATTCCAGGTAGAGGCTAAACAAAGAATAGATGATTTTCTGGACCACAACCTGTGTGTGGAAATTTTGCAGAAAAGGTACCAAGAGGATGAAAGAAGAATACAACACATTAAGGCTTTAGATGAACAGACCTTAAGGAACGAGGTAGATCATTCCGCAGTCAGTGTGCAGCTATTAGAAGATCAGTTTCGCCTAAGTGCATCTAGAATCGAAGCCGTCAAGAACCAGGCTGCAAAATAAGAGATAAATATTCAGTTCTTCGAACCTTATGAATTTGAAAGTATCACTTCGGAGGCCTCAGCATGGAAGAAATTTCTAAATAATCAAGAGGGACCCTCCTCATGAACATTTGTTCACTTTTGCAATATATTGTAATTTTGTAAACTTTTAGTGAAAGTAAATTTTGGGAGGCGAAGAGTTGGGGAAGCCCAATAGTTATTTGTGGGCAACCCAACAGTCTTATTCTTTTGTATAAATATAGAGGGCTTAGAGTAAAGGGGGGCCTTTTTTCCCAGTTAGACAAGTAAAGAGATATTGTAAGAAGAACTACTTTTTTTTTGCAATAAAGAATTAATGTTTTCCTGTCGGAGAAAGTTTGGTGGGACGTTCAAATGTTATGCTGTGGATTGGTTGAAGATGAACTATTTCATTTTTCAGTTTTTCTGTCCATTAACTGTCAGATCGTTCTAACTCTTAGGACTTATGTTCTTGTTTGAATGATTTCTGGTTTATTCTGTGAAATTACCACCATGAGTAGTGAATGCTGCTCATAAGCAATTGGCTATCTGATTGTTTAAATATCTTTAATCATTCATGTGTTTTGGGAAGAAATATCAGCTATCTGTAGTTTCTCTTTATAATGCATGTACAATATACATTACTCATTAATGAGTTACAATTTAGCTCCCTGGGGATAAGTAGATAGTTAGATTTACTTTATTACTATGTATGTGATTTAGATGCTTGTGAGTCCTAAGATGAGAAGTAAGAACCTGCGCATCACTTTCTGAATACTCCTGGAATTCTTTATCAAGTCTGAATGTTAAATAGGCACTTGCATATCATACTTTAAGTCAAAATATAAAAAATATACACGGTGGATCGGGCCGCAACCGGTAAAACCTTTATTTTTGTTACTTGACCTACGATAGCCAGACGGCAAACCGGACGGATTCCCTACACCAAACAGTCACGGGCTAATTGGGAACGTTGACTGGGGAGAATCCCTTGTTGTTGCCGCCTGCGAATTTCTAGGCCTCAATAGTTTCTGGCACTAGAAGGAGGGCCGCTAGTGCGTGGCTGGCCGATGAAACTCATTTTTCTTGAGAATACCCCACCAGCAGTATTTTGGAAGAACTTGTAGAAGCAGACTTGCAGCAATTGGTTTCACCTCACGATGCTCCTTATTCAGGCTCCTGTGTTTTCACTCATGGCTGGTATAAATGTGAATCAGCCCAATCCACCACCGGCTTGGAAAGCCAGATCACCTTTGAACCTAACGCCTCCATTGCATAACCTACCTCAAGCTTTTGAGAAGTTTCTACCTAAGTTTGATCCCGATGAAACGATTGTTGTAGACAACCACTTGCAAAGCTTCTATTTAGCAATAGAAGGGTTAAGGGCTGGGGAATACGAGGATGTTGTTTGTAGATTGTTCCCGCATACCCTTAAAGGAGCAGCAGCATCCTGGTACTTTGGTTTACCTACAAATTCTATCCCTGATTGGGACACCTTTAAAAGGGTTTTCAGAAGTAAATATGCGGCCCAAAAGACGCATGCATCACTAATGAAAGGTCTGGGTGCTTTACAAAAGAAAAGCATGAGAAGGTACATCATTTCACTCAAAGGTTTTCAACATACCTCAAGGACTTCTCTGAAATTGACAGACCCTCAGACAAGGTCCTAATTGAATATTATACCTCAACTCTGGGACCTGAGTTGGCCATGTTTGCCAAAATGAAGGTCAGACCTACGTTGGCAGAGACTTATGAAGAGGCAAAAAGAGTAGAGGCTGAAAAGGAAAGTATAGATGATTATCCCAAGCTACCTAGAGAAAAAACTGTCGGGAGAAGAACCTTATTGCTGTCTAGACCTCAAGAGGAGCAATCACATTATTTTGAGGGAATGCTAAAAATGATTCAAAAACTCTCCAACAGAATAATAGATCTAGAGAAAGAAAGGGAATTTCAGAAAACTTATAAACCCTAATACAAAAAAAAGGAGGATAACAACCAATTGAAGATCCCCCCACATAATTCAGCATCAATGAGTCTAACAGAGGTAGGGGGGGACAATTTCTGCACTTTTCACCAACAACCCCATTCTGAAAAGAATTGTCCTCAATGGCTGAATTCGATGACATTGGTCATGAATCAACTATTGGACTCTAAATTGACTAAGGACAGTGGTAAAGAAGAAAAGAATAACAAGACCATAGAAAAACAAGAAGATGATACCATGTTCTTATGGGACTGTGTCTCACTTTTCGATACAGAAAAAAAAGCACTCTTAAACCCAAAAACATACCAACAGCAACAAAAGACATAGATCTGATAATTAAAGACGATGCAACAATTTCAAAGGTCAAGAAGTTGCAAAAGAATGTCAAGAGACAGTTAAATGACAATGTGGAAGATAAAACACCCAAAGTTACAACTATCAACCAGGAAACAGAGCAAATCGACGAGCATGCCAAGCTTATCGAAGGATAAGTAGATGTTAACAAAGAAAACACTAAAAAAATTGAGGAGCCTAAAAAAGATGTTCCCACTAAGAACCAACCGGGGGAAGAAGACGTCGAACCAAGTTGGGAAGAAAAAGCTAAAACCCCACCTTTTCTTTTGACTCTAGAAGTGCTGAATCATAATGTGCATAATTGCTTGGTAGATTCTGGATCATCGGTAAATGTTATGCCACTTGAAGTTTGCAAAAAGATTAATGGGCAACCAAATCCCATAGCCTAGGAAGTAGTTCAACTAGACATAACAAGTGTCAAAGTAGTGGGAGAAATGAAGAATGTTCTCATTCGCTTATCTGCAAATAACAAGATATGCCAATTTATTGACATTATGGTGGCTGACATACCGGATGGATATGGGCTTATTCTGAACCGAGATTGGTCTGCCAGGCTGAAGGGGTATTTTGCTTCGGACTGGTCTCATTTATGGTTACCTCATAAGGGTACCCCAAATCAGATTAAAATTTTGAGAGAACCTTACATGAAACATACTATCACTAAGCGGGGGGAAGGAAATGGATCTGCCAATTCTGTTCTGGGAAATTATTTAACGGAGCTTGAACTAAGATATCATGCCAGCAATATGATTGACATTCGGCCAGATCTCCTTTGATTTCCTCAGGCTGATAGGATTGAAAGTAGATTAGTAGACATGGTTTCAATTTCAAAAGTAGCACAGTTAGACCATGGTTAGGTATCTCATGTCTACGATCCAGCCAATTCCTTAACTCACCAAGATAAAGGACTTTCAGGGGTGGGCACCTTTTTCTTTTCTTTTGTTTAATGACTTTGTACATAAATAATTTGCTGTTGTTTTGTCTTGATTTACTATTTTTTGTTTCTAGTTATTATTGTTTGAATAAAGAGGCAAACTTTTGGTTGCATGGGAAACATCAGGGTTCTTAATTAACTAAAATCTTGAGGAAAAGACTGTGTTTTTAAACAATAGAATGTCTTCTATTAGGAAGTGTTCCTAATTGGCTATGCACTCATTGAAGCCCTACTTAACCCCTGTAAATAGCTTAGAATTAAAAGGTCTGGAATACTATTTCGAGGCTTCATCCATTTCACATCTAAAATGTCCTAGGGAGTGATGACGAAGGACCCACGGAGAGGAAGCAAGGTAAATAGTTTACTATATATAAATGATCCCATGCCATGATCTCGGTAATCCTAAAGGCTATCAAGAGTCAAAACTCCTTAAAGAAACAATACATATCAAAGCAAAGTATCAGAAACATGAATTTCAAATTGCCAAAAGTTCTTCTCCTTCCATGAGCTGAAAAGTAAATTCTTCTCTCACACAAAAGGACATTATGGATAGAAGAGCTTGAATAAAATTCAGAAAGAAAGGCAGATGGAGGACTCAAAAGAACAAAAGTTCAGACGGCACAAAAATGCAATCGGCATGGGAATGAGGAACAAAGGAATAGAGTTGTTTACCATATGTTACGATCCTGTGGTGTCCAAGCTAGAAACTACCTAAAGACAGGGGTAAAATAAATCTCACTTTTTAGACCTCAAAAGAGTTATCCAGACTTGCAAATATTTTGAGTGTTCCCACTACCCAAAGAATGGACTGCTTCTCAATGATGTAAATGCATAAGTTAGCCAGCTTAGGAATACAAGCATCTAGAAGAATTCAACTTTTGAAGCTAGACAGTCTGTTGTTAGGAAGAAGTTAAGTCAGAAATCTGGGGTTCACCAGGTAGTTGCCAATTGTTGCAGCTGCAACATTTTCCCAAAATTCAAAAAAAATTGGGACCCTCCTTTCGCTTATCTTGGTTTGACTTTTGATTTGGTTTGATGATTCTGCAGAAATATTATTCCTAATGCCAGAAATGTCTCACTACTTGTTTAAGTTTACTTTGCCATCGAACGCATTTTT
Source organism: Pseudotsuga menziesii (assembly GCA_001517045.1). Lineage (NCBI taxonomy): Eukaryota > Viridiplantae > Streptophyta > Pinopsida > Pinales > Pinaceae > Pseudotsuga > Pseudotsuga menziesii. The sequence continues at coordinate 69,155 of LPNX010081575.1, read as the reverse complement.
TAGTGTGTGAGTCAAAAGTTTAGTCACTTGCGCTCCCGCCGTTGCGGAGAGGTAATAAGCAACCAGGTCCGATTGCTTTCTCCATTTCCTTTATTCACTTTTGTCTCAATCGGCTGTCATTTGGATTCCCGTCGGAACATTGTGTTTCTACGTTTTCCACAGTTGCGGATGGCATACTACGAAGTCTCCCGATAGTTGCATTAACTTTTTCAACCCCGCTTTTTGTTTCATTGATCTTTGAGTTTTCAGCGTCCATCGTTGCGGCATTGAAAAGCACTGTCTTTCTAGTGGTTTGAGTTTACTTTTCCGCGGAACCGATGTTTCTTAGTTGGTTTTTTCCCCGATTTTGATGATTTGCGGAACTCGATGTCTTTTATGTTTCCACCGTTGCGGCTCCTCATCCTTCTGTTGCTCCAACGTTTAGTCTTGCGAGCTCCGATGCTTTTATTGTTTGATTTCTCCTGGATATCTCAGCTGTTCACCCAACTGTTTCATCGCCCAACGTTACGGGAGGCAATGTCGATATGCTCTCCGATCCCTTGTTTTTACCGCTCGATGACTTTTTCCCGCCGGGTAGAGTTGACCGAGGATATATATATATGGGGTCGGGTAAATTATTATTTTATTGTTATTTTGGACTGTCGTTGCACTGTCGTCCTCACTCGAGCTAACTAGGACCCTCACTGTCGGTGCCCTCGTTCCTAGGTGACTCCGCCGTGGAAACTCAACGGTTTTCCTCCCATAGGTTGCGCAGCAGTGCCAGGTAGGCTCTTGTACTCATTATCCCATTCCGTTTGACTGGATGTTTTAACTGTTTATTTTTGAGGTTAGGGTTTTCATGTCATTTCCCATCGTAGCATGTATATATGCGGAGGCGAGTCTTAGTACTATTAGTAAGGGAGTTGTGTTTCCCACGGGGTGTTTCCTTTCCACGGCTGTTATGGTTTTTTTACCCTGCACTCGATGGTTGGGGAAACTGGTGCAGACGGCCATTACGTTGTTTGCGCCAGTCTGCCCCATTTTATGTCTGGCCGTTCGGGGAAGGTCTTCATGGCCTCCCTAGGGAATGTCGGACTGGTTTCCCCTGCTCCATTTACCCACATCTTGCAAACCAAGACCTTATTTTTTCCTCGCCATTTCGAGCGACCCGATTCACGGTCGAATTCGAACCCGGACCCGTCTGGGGTAGTATAGCATCGCCCAGCCTAAGACGAACCGTAGAAGGCACATTGATAGTGTTATCTCCTGAAATGCCCCCTTTGAGTGACTAGAGTAAGTGCCTCCGTTGTTCCGCGTAGCGTGGTGGTCATGGCACCCACAGAGAACCCGAGGTTGTTTCATTTTAACGTAGACCATGTTTCCCACTCGAAGCTTTGCTGACTGAGCCGATTTCAGTGTTAGACAGGAATATTGGTGTGAACATATTTGCTTAATTTGATTAACTACCGTCATGTTTAACGCAGATGAGGTAAAACGTTTACATTGTTATCTAAATCTCTACAATTTGTCCAGAGATGACCTAACAATTACCATTTTATATGTGACAGGAAGATTCCTCCGAACTCAAAATGTCTAAGCGTCAAAAGAAGAAGGCCCCTGTGGTCGAAGAGGAACCCAATGTCGAAGTCATCACCAAGACCGAATATATTTATGAAGACACCAAATGCATAAGTGGTGTACAGCCCGAATATCAGTGGGGAGACATCTACAGGTTGATCACGCGCCGAGAGGTGCCTGATATAGGTTTCGAGGAAGAAAACATATACGCCAACATAGAAAGGTCTTCATTGATGAAGATTGCTACAAGACCTGAACTCTTTCCATGCTCTGAAGTGATTGGGTGGATTCTGCCTAGGGCAGATGTGACCACCGTGATTCTTGAGAATGTTGATAAACAAGGCTACGCTGCCTATAGCCTGGGATATGTAGCCCTGGCCTACCATTTGCCAAAAGCACAAACGTATCTGACTGAATACTAGTTGAGAAATATCAGGACAAACCTCGTCGAAACACTCAAGAGGATGCTCATGCCTGGAAGAAACTTTAGAACCAAGCCGACGGGAGAATATGACACCGCAAGCTTAAGAACCCCTTACAGGTTCATTGCCTTAATGCTCAATAGAATTTTTGGGAGAACCCATGGCAAAAGCTTCAAGTTGGAGTGGATACCCATAATTTTTTATGTCGCGACACAGGGGACCATTTTCAACTGGGCCAACATTGTGTCCAATAGCCTTTCGGCCTGCATGGCCTCAGCTTTGGGAGGAGTGTCCCAAAAGAGGTCAGAATTTTACATGAGCTCCATACTCATTGATTGCATACTATGCAATCAACCTTTCCCCGGCCTAAGGTGCATCTGGGACCGGGAAAGGATACTTGTTTACTCCGCATACAAGCCACTGTGGGTCCATAAATACCACAGTCACTACAGGGAGGTCTGTGAACATTTTATCATGCCATTATATACTCTTATTTTCTTAAAAGAATGTGACTGCATGTCGGAGGAGGCATTGCAGGTGATCGAAGAGTATGCTGATTATTATTTGACTGAGGATGGGCTCTATTTTAGAATGTTTTGAGGCTCTAGAGCACCCTCCCTACTGCCTAAATATGCCACAGACTATATAATCCACAAAGAGGCAGTTAGGCAAGTCTTCCTAGATGGCATAGGAAGCTTTTTATTTGAACATAAGAAGGCTGCATATCCTTCGTTGCCTTTTAGGTTGGGGAGTTATAAATTTACTAGAGTAAAGAAGGCCGATGAATTCGTGGAGGAGTTGGAGAAGTTTGATTTTGGGGAAATGCCCTTCCAAAGGAATGACTCTCGTAGCAAGGTGGTTGAGCACTGCAAAGATGCTAATGTCCATTTTGAATACAATCACCACTGGGATAGAGAGGATTCCATATTCCGCAGTGCATTAAACATGACAGCCTTGAGGAAAAGGTTTAAAAAGAAGATCACAACCAAAGGTGGAAAAGGGCAGGACGATCAAGCAAAGGCTGAGGAGGAGACCAGGAAAAGAAACGAAGAAGCTCAAAGGTTAGCCCAAGAAGTCGAAGGATGGCTAAAGGGATAAGAGGAAGAGAAAAAGAAGAGATGCATAAGAAGTGGCCAGGAAAGCAGAAGAAGCTGCCAAGAATGAAGAAGAAGAAAGAAGAAGGAAGTTAGATGAGGAGCTGAAGAAGCAGGAAGCAGAGAAGATGAAGCTGACCCAAATAGTGATAGAACAATTAGCCTATGACATAGCAGACATTCAGACTCAGGACGTGGAAAACCCCGATATTCAAGATCCTGAAGTACCTGCTGTCAGCCCACCATGATAGTCTATGGTCCCCACCCTTAGACTAATCCCCTTTGAACGGAAGAAAGGGGAAGAAGTGCCTGATTTTAATACTATCTTTTACGATAAAGAAAAGAAAAGTATAGTAAAGAGAACCGAGAGGAAGGTTGAAACTGGGGGGGCTGTCTGGTAAGATGATAAACGATACAACCATTGTATACGGGACGGATAGAGACCCCAGGTTCACTATCAGAGCAGGGGCTGCATTAATCCATGCTTCAGAAGATAATGTAGATAAAATGATGACAGAGCTGGAGCAGTCTAAGAAGTCTTCTTCTCAACTTAAAGATACATTGAGAAAGGAAAGGGAAGAAAACAATAAGTTAAAAAGAAAATTTGAAGACATACAAAAAGAAATCAAGTCTTTAAGGGCTGAACTTCAGGTTCTCCAAATAGAAAGAAAATCGATGGAGACTGCCCAAGAGTGTCTGGAGAAAGTACAGCAGGAATATCAAGATTTGAGAGCAGGGAAGGAACGACTGCTGGACAGAATAAAGGATCTAGAGTTACAGAAGGCTACCTTGGAAACGAATGAGAGGCAATCACAAGAGCAGGAGGCAAAACTCCAAGAGCAGATTACATCTCTGACAGTAGCTTTGGAGGAAGCCAAAGAGCAAGAGGTTAGTCTCCAACCTTTCAAAGAACATGTGCTGGCACAAAGAGCCAAGATGCTTCAGCGTCAGTTGTCCATAGAGGAGGAAAGATGCAAGGTTTTTCAGATAGACAGTCGGTTGGAGGAGATTTTGGAGACCTCCTCATATTTTGTTGACAGATCTCAAGATATCCTAGAAGTTTTGACAGCAAGGATGGCCACACTAGCAACTAATGAGGAAGCTCCTACGAAGCTACCCTCAATGGATCAATAGGCCCTCACGCAAGACTACGACTTATTGGAATTTTCCATCAACACAGCCGAGGAGTTCAAGAAGGCTGTTAGAAAGACAAAAGGGGCATGTACATAATTCTTTAGAAGACTCATCATTACTTACAATCGATGCCAGGTAGAGGCTGAACAAAGAATAGATGCTTTTCCGGACCACAGCCTGTTTGTGGAAATTTTGCAGAAAAGGTACCAAGAGGATGAAAGAAGAATACAACACATTAAGGCTTTAGATGAACAGACCTTAAGGAACGAGGTAGATCATTCCGCAGTCAGTGTGCAGCTATTAGAAGATCAGTTTCGCCTAAGTGCAGCTAGAATCGAAGCCATCAAGAACCAGGTTGCAAAATTCGAGATAAATATTCGGTTCTTCAAACCTTCTGAATTTGAAAGTATCACTTCAGAGGCCTCAGCGTAGAAGAAATTTCTAAATAATCAAGAGGGCTGCTCCCCATGAACATTTGTTCACTTTTGCAATATATTGTAATTTTGTAAACTTTTAGTGAAAGTAAATTTTGGGAGGCGAAGAGTTGGGGAAGCCCAAGAGTTATTTGTGGGCAACCCAACAGTCTTATTCTTTTGTATAAATATAGAGGACTTAGAGTAAAGGGGGGCCTTTTTTCCCAATTAAACAAGTAAAGAGATATTGTAAGAAGAACTACTTTTTTTTTGCAATAAAGAATTACTGTTTGCCTGTCGGAGAAAGTTTGGTGGGACGTTCAAATGTTATGCTGTGGATTGGTTGAAGATGAACTATTTCGTTTTTCAGCTTTTTGTCCATTAAATGTTAGATCGTTCTAACTCTTAGGACTTATGTTCTTGTTTGAATGATTTATGGTTTATTCTGTGAAATTACCACCATGAGTAATGAATGCTGCTCATAAGCAATTGGCTATCTGATTGTTTAAATATATTTAATCGTTCATGTGTTTTGGGAAGAAATATCAGCTATCTGTAGTGTCTCTTTATAATGCATGTACAATATACATTACTCATTAATGAGTTACAATTTAGCTCCCTGGGGATATGTAGATAGTTAGATTTACTTTATTACTATGTATGTGATTTAGATGCTTGTGAGTCCTAAGACGAGAGGTAAGAACCTGTGCATCACTTTGTGAATACTCCTGGCATTCTTTATCAAGTCAGCATGTTAAATAGGCACTTGCATATCATACTTTAAGTCAAAATATAAAAAATATACACGATGGATCAGGCCGCAACCGATAAAACCTTTATTTTTGTTACTTGACCTACGGTAGCCGGACAGATTCCCTACACCAAACAGTCACGGGCTAATTGGGAACGTTGACTGGGGAGAATCCCTTGCTGTTGCCACCTGCGAATTTCCTGTCCTCAACAGAAGGGTATATTTGTGGGATACTCTGAAAGCTCGAAGGCTTATAGAATATATTTCCCAGGATACAAGAAGATTGACATCAGTAGGGATGTGACATTTGATGAAGACACAGCTTACAACAAATACAGAACAAGACCTGCTGAAGAACCTGAAGAAGCAGAAGCACCCATAATTCATGATACAACCATGAATGAAGAAACTCAAGAAGAAGGTCAAGATTTTGAAGAACCACAAAGACATGTAGATCCACCTCTGGAGAAGAATCCTCATAAGAGGAAACCTGCTTGGGTACGTGAAATTATCCAAGGTGCGGAAAGATATGGGGCTCTAGAAGAGAATCACAGAGAAAGAAAGAGGACCAGATCTTGCTCCAGGTATGTAGCTTTACTATGTGATTTCATTGATAAAGAACCTTCCAATTATGAAGAAGCGGTAGAACGAAAAGAAATGGAAGGATGCTATGATCGAAGAGTGTCAATCGATCATGAAGAATGATGTTTGGGATATTGTTCCAAGACCAGAAGGGAAGTCAGTTGTATCTTCCAAATGGATCTACAAGATCAAACATGCTGCAGACGGTAGCATTGAAAAATATAAAGCAAGATTTGTGGCTCAAGGTTTCTCTCAAAAGGAAGGAATAGATTATGAAGAAACCTTTGCTTCTGTAGCCAGATACACTTCCATCATATCGGTACTTGCTGTGGCTGCAGTGATGAAATGGAAGATACACCAGATGGATGTCAAGACTACTTTCTTGAATGGTGTAGTGGAAGAGGAAGTGTATGTAGAGTAGCCACTCGGCTTTGAGACTCATGACAGGGACTCTCATGTGTGCAGATTGAAGAAAGCCCTGTACGGTTTGAAATAGGCACCCAGGACCTGGTACGGCAGAATTGACAGCTTTCTATCCAGTTTGGGCTTTACCAAGAGTAAAGTAGATTCCAACCTCTACTACAAGGTTGAAGATGGCAACCCAGTGATGTTTCTACTATATGTAGATGATCTATTTGTAACAAGAATAGATGGGTTGATTGCTGATATGAAGAGAAAGCTTGCTACCGAGTTCAAAATGAAGGACTTGGGGATGATGCATTATTTTCTAGGTATGGAGGTGTGGCAGAGTGTGGATGGAATCTTCCTTGGACAAGGGAAGTATGTAGTAGAGATCCTGAAGAGGTTTGGGATGATGGACTGCAAGGCTATGGCCACACCTATGGCATCGAACCTGAAGCTATTGAATGATGCTTCATCAGAGTTGGTTGATGCTAGGATGTATCATCAGATGATTGGGTCCTTGATGTACCTGACGAACACAAGACTAGATATTTGCTTTGCTGTGAACACCTTGAGCCAGTTCCTGACAGATCCAAGACATGTTCACTTGATTGCTGCAAAGCATATTCTGAGGTACCTGAAGGGTACAGTTGATTATGGGCTCAAGTATGATGCGAATCAGAAGATTAAGCTAGAGGGTTATGTTGATTCAGATTGGGCAAGCAATGCCATCGACAGGAAGAGAACTTCAGGGTGTTGCTTCAATATGGGATCTAGTGTGATCTCTTGGTTTAGCAAGAAGCAATCCTATGTGGCACTGAGTACAGCTAAAGCAGAGTATGTCGCAGCTTGTTCAGCTAGTTGTGAGGCAGTATGGCTGAGGAAGCTACTGTCTGATTTATTTGATCTCTAGTTGGATGCTACTTGTATACATTGTGACAACCATAGTTGCGTAAAGTTGTCAGAGAATCCAGTGTTCCATGACAATTCGAAGCATATCGAGATCAAGTATCACTATATCAGGGATATGGTGCAGAGGGGAACAGTGAAGCTCTAGTATGTTATGATGGAGGAACAGATAGTTGATGTATTGACGAAGCCATTGGCTAGGCTGAAGTTTGAGTACTTCAGGGAGAAGCTTGGTGTTCTCCAGATCGAGGTATCCTCCAAGGGAAAGTGATGAGACCCATAGCCATTCTGACATGATGAGAGGATTGGTTCCTTCCATGGTTAGATGTAAGGGCTGAGCCATTCGGTCATGGTGAGAGGATTGGTTCCTTCCATGTCAGATATGAGTGCTGGCCATTCTGTCGAGTAGGACAAATGTAAGGGCAATTGCCATTCTGGGAATGGAGGTGCCTGGTCAGTTACCAGGAAAACTCAGTCCAGGACTAAGAAGCCATTCTGATGTGATAGAGGGATTTGTTCCCACTTGATCAGATGTAAGGGCTGATCCATTCTGTCATGGCTAAAGTATTAAGTTCCTTCCATGTCAGATGTGGGTGCTGGCCATTCCGATGAGCAGGTCGGATGTAAGGGCAACTGCCATTCTCTAGGAGAATGGAGGCACCTGGTCAGTTACCAGGTAGCTCAGTCTAGGACTGGGGGCCATTCTGATATGACTGTAGGATTGGTTCCTACATGATCAGATATGAGTGCAGAGCCCTTCCATCATTGTTGTAGGATGTGTTCCCGCATGGATGGATGTAAATGCAGAGCCTTTCCACAGATGATAGTAGGTGTGTCCAATCATGCTGATGGATGTGAGTGTTGAGCCTTTCCACAGATGATAGTAGGTTTGTCCTATCATGCTGGTGGATGTGAGTGCTGTGCCTTTTCACATATGGTAGTAGGTGTGTCCTACCATGCTAGTGATTGTAAGTGCTGTGCCTTTTCACATATGGTAGTAGGTGTGTCCTACCATGCTGGTGATTGTAAGTGATGAGCCTTTCCGCAGATGGTAATAGGTGTGTCCTACCATACTGGTGGATGTGAGTGTTGTGCCTTTCCACAGATGGTAGTAGGTGTGTCCTACCATGCTAGTGGTTGTAAGTGCTGAGCCTTTTCATAGATGGTAGTAGTTGTCTCCTATCATGCTGGTGAATGTGAGTGCTGAGACTTTCTGATGTGAGTGTTGGGCATGCCTTTCTGATGAGTAGGTTAGATGTAAGTGCTGAGTGGGCCATTCTGACAAGCAGGTTGGATATAAGTGCTGAAGAAGACCTACATGGAGGCTAGGCCTACAACCAGCATGAAAAAGGGATAGCTCTGTAGAACTTCCTGTGACGAGAAGAATCATGAGATAGCACCCGTGATGATCCAGTGATGATGATCCAACAGTGATGATCCATATCAAGTGATGATCCAGATCTAGTGATGATGTCCAGTGATGATCCAGATCGAGTGATGTTCCAGATCCAGTGATGATATCCAGTGATGATCCAGATCGAGTGATGATCCAAATCCGAAGATGAAGATGACTTGAAGACGAAGATGACTTGAAGACTAAGAAGACTTAAAGATGCAGATCACAAGATGATCTAGAGAAGAAGACCAATGTTGAAAATTGTGTTGAAAGAATACCTTCCTAGTTAAGAGGGAGTGTTGATGTATTTATAACTTCGGAATGTATTCATCTATGTATCTTATGTATTGTAAACCGATGTTTATTCCGAGATGTATCTATAATGTAATTGAGTCATGTTGTCATGCCTCGATGTTTCGATTGGGAGGATCAATAATGTAAACAAGTCATGTCAAGTCATTGTGGGTAACCCTCCAATTGTCTAAGGGTTAAAGTCCCCGTAGTTTCGGGGCACTAGGGTTATTAGACTCTCTTAGTAGAGGTTGGCCCTAGTAGGGTTTTAGTCATGCTGGGATTAGTATAAATAGAGAGTTGGACTCTCTATTTAGCACACATCACAAACACACTCAAGTGTAGCACATAGTTGAGGAAGGAGAAGACACTGGGGCTAAATAAGAAGAAGGTTATTGTTGTTGGGAGATCACTTATTGTTTTGGGCTTTTACTATTTTGGTGTTGATTCTATCTCTGAGGAAGTTGTGGGATTTTCTCCATTAATGGTTTCACCGAGGAAAAACACTGTGTTCATTGTCTCTTGTGTTTCATTGTTGTACTTGTTATACTCTCAGTTAAAGATCCTAATAATGCTAGCTTAATGTTGAAAACTAACAATCCAAAGTAAATGGCTTCCATGGGAATTGCATCTGCATATGCAAATGCTCACAATATTGACAAACTCATAGAGACGCTTGATTAGTTCAAGGGCAAGATGGTCGAGATGAAAACAGTTTTGAAGAAAGAGGGAAGAGTATGCAGAGAATCCAATAGGAAGTATGAAGATACTCTCAAACTATGAAAAGTTGCAGCAAGATTACCAAATTCTGGGAGAGGAGCGGGAAAATTTGAAGCAGTCCAACATGAACGTGATTAAAGAAAAAGGGGAGTTGGAAAATAAAATTGCAGAGTTGGAAACACATAAGTCTACAGCTGAACATGAGGCAAGACAATATGAAGCCCAAGTGGTAGCACTAAAGGCTCAAAAGAGCTCGTTGGAGGTGGTTTTGAAGGTAGCAAATGAATAAAGAACAGACATAGCACCTTTAACAATGCATGCTCTTATGCTCAGGAGAAAAATATATCAAATGCAGGTCCAGATCGCAGAGGAGGTTTTGAAGGTCAGGAAGGTAGAAGCCTGAATGGAAGAAATCTCAGACATAGCTTCTCAATTCAAATACAAGATTGAAAATGTCATGGAAATCATTCAAGGAAGATTAGCATGGTTGGAAACAACCAAGGAGCCCCTAGCAAATGCACCAGTCAAAGATTCAGAGAGAATGCAGCTTGAATACGAATTGATAGGTTTCGGTAATAAAGTTGCCAAGAAGTTGTTAGAGGCAATCAAGAAAACTAAAGACCAGTACATGGAGTTTTGTGCAAAGATACTGGAAACTCGCAACAGGTGGCCATCATCATCAAAGAAAAGGTTAGATGAACTTCCTACACATGAAGAACAATTGAAACAATTGCATGATAGTTGCAGGAAGATGAGCCGGGTATACAGCTCATTAAAAGTTTGGATGACAGGGTGCTAAAATGTGTAATTTCTCAAGCAACTGTAAACAGATGTTGGTTGGAAGATCAGCTCCAATTACTTCCAGCTAGAATGGCTAACGTAAAGGCTCATGCTGCCAAGCACAAAGTTACTGTTAGATTTTTGGAGCCATCGGACTTTGAGAAAATAGTTACGAATGCTATGGCATGGAAGCAGTTTATTGATGAGTTAGTTGGGTCCACATAAAGTGTTTTGTCTTATTGACACCTGGGAAACCTATTTTTTAATATTTGTATTTTTGTCTAAATTACCAAGTACACTAGAGGACAAATCCCTTTTGTGACCGAATTGTAAAGGAATCCTAAAGGGCAGGGAGATCAAAGGTCATTTGGAAATGTATAAGTATAGGTAAAATTGAATGAGAAAGGAATTTTCTAGCTTGCTTATGTGAACACTTATTGTAAGAGGGACTATTTCTGATTATAATAAAGAAGATAGAATTTTTTGTTGGAGAAGGAGTTGTTGAGTTTCAAATGCATGTTGTGTGGATGGCTAAATAGAACTATTTATGTGTTGCCTAGCTATGCAATTAGTGAGATCGTTCTAACTATGAACTATTTCTTAGTAGTGAATGATTTCATTTCCTTGTTTTGAATCTTGTGCAGCAAAATGAGTGATGAATGTTTAAATAAACAATGAGCTATCTCTATGTTGATCTTTCTGTTGTTTTCTGTGTATAATCAATTTTATCAGCTATCTATAAGATTCTAGTTGTGTGGAATATAGTACATTACTCATAAGAATTACCATCTTTCTCCCTAGGGATAGGTTAGTTAGTTTTAGATAGGTTTAGTTTAACTGTTATTTGATTTCTATGATTCAGGAACAAAGGAGATAAGACAGGAGGTAAGAACCTACACATCACTTTGTGAACCCTTTGCTTCCTAATCAAGCTGCATTTAATTTTAGGCACTTGCATATCATTATAAAACATAAAATAAAATACACATAAACGATGGATCAGGACGCGACCGGTAAAGCAGATTTAAATCGTTACTTAACTCTACGGTAGCTGGACCGTTAACCGAAAAGATTCCCCATACCAAAGAATAAGCAAACTAATTGGGAGCGGTTATTGGGGAGAATCCTTACTGTTGATACCTGGGATTTTTCTAGGCCTCAACAAGACCTCATCCCTGAGATATAGTCGATAGACCCTAATCTAATAGAAGATCAACCAACAGAAGATCAGTCAACAGAAGAGCAGTAGACAGAATAACAGCAACCCGAAATAGTACCAGCAGGAGCATAGGTTGCACATCATTCTCGACATAAAATAAAAAGAAAATAGAAAAAAAGGAAAAAACGTGAACAACAGCCAACACAATCAACATTACAGCAGGTACCGACAGTTATCCACCTACATTAGCTAGGATCGACTACTGCAATCGAGACACCAAAACTCAGGGATGGAGAATTGGATCAATTGTTGGAAGCCCTAAATAAGGAAGCGAGGATAAGAAAATAAAGAAAAGAAGAACAAATTGAGAAACTCAAAGCAGAGCAAATAGAATTTCTGACAAAATGCAGGAATTTGACACAAACAGTTTCACCAGGAGCAGTAGAAACCAACACTGACAAACCACTGGAAAGAGCTTACCAATTGCTTGAAAGTGTCATATCTAACCTTAAGACACAATTACAGGCAAAGAAATATGAACAAATAAAAGAGACTTTTGTTCTACTGAGACAACAGTACACAACATTTTTGGAAGCTCACAAGGTACTACAAGAGCATTTTGAGGAGTCTACCACTACAGAGGAAGTATTGAGAAACTGGTATACTTATTATGGCCAAGTATTCCAACAAGTTCGAGAGACTCGTGAGCACATCAAAACACTGCAACATCAACATGAACTACCAGAAGCAATGAAAAGCACCGTGCAACATTAGATAGTACTGGAATCAATAAAGCTAGAGAAATTAGAAAAACAAGCGCATCAGTGGATAAATCAAGAAATCCCTAGCCTTGACACACTTGATAATATTTGTCCACACATGAAGAGATTACTCGACACAATAGAGGAGAAGGCGCAATTTTTGAGCCCCGACATGGATAATATTATAGACCTATCAATACATGAGAAGATGTCAACCTTGTCAACCATCACAGCCTTGACCATCGATATTCAGAAACCTCTCCGCAATTGGACAGGATTTCAGCATCAACAAGCAGTGACAAGAGAAGCCATTATGGAGATATGCATCCAGAAACAACCATCTATTCGACAACACAATCCATGAGACAAAGCAATTGTAAAAACTACTTCAAACAGTCTATTTTGTTACCTCCCCTATTTCTTCGGGACAAAGAAAGGTTCTGTCCCTGGGGGAGATGTTGGAGGAGCTAGTCAGTTAGTCGACTAGACTAGTTAGCCGACTAATTGTATATTAGGTCGGCCTCATCGGTCATGTCGGTTGACTGAACCAACAGGTAGTTACCATAACTGTTTTGTAATCATATATATATGTGTGTGTGTGTGTGTGTGTGTGTGTGTTTTGGGCCAGATAAGAACTTGGTCGGTTTGATGTATGAACCCACATGTGCTATTGTGTAATATAAAGTTGTTATTCAATCTACTATCCTTGTCTCTTTCTCTGTTATGATTATATGATTCTTTATGTGTATTATTGGTAACCTAGTGATCTAAGTGATTACAATAGTATGGGTGCAACAGCCATTTTGCATTTCAGCTTATCCAGGCTTTCCTGTCATTCCTCTGTCCACTGGAACTTAGTGTCTTTTTTCAACAATTTCTCCATTGAGGCAGCCACTTATGCATATCCTTTGATGAACTTTATGTAATATCCTGTATGCCCTATCGTTGCTCTTAATTATTTAACTGTGGTAGGTGGTGGTAAGCCCATAATGATGGCAATTGTAGTTGGATCAACCAAAATTCCACATGAAAGACCACTTGACCTAATGGAGCCTCGAAAGGGGCACAAAAAATACGCTTCCTCAGATTTAGGGCAATCTGGTACTGATGACATCATTCCAACATTAGTCTAATACTTTTTATGTGATCTTTTATGAGACCAAAAACTGTCCAATCATCAAAATAGACTTCAGGAAATCTATGTATATATTATTTAAAGGTAGTAACTACAATTCTGGAGAAAATTGCAGGTGCATTTTTTAGTCCAAAGGGCATTACCGTGTATTGGTAGCATCCCCATTCTATCGCAAAGGTAGTCTTGTAGCGGTCCTGTTTCGTAATTCGGACCTGATGGTAACCCAATAATCCATCTGTAAATGAATACATCTCTTGTCCTCCAGCATTTTCCAATACTTCATCTATAAATGGAGTTGGAAATGGGTCATGCAAGCAGGCAACATTAAGTTTTCGAAGATCAACACAAATTTTGACTTCCCGATTGGGATGATCCATTCTGATTCCTCGACTGGTTCTATTTCTCCTGCTTCTAACATTCATTCAAGTTCTGCTTTAACTTTCTGTTTATAACACGGGTTCAGGCGGTATGGTCCTTGTCTGACCGGTTTTGCATCAAGCCTCAAGGGTATCTTCATTTCGCTAAGGTCTCCAACTACACCTTTCATTTCAGAGAACTTTGTAGGGAACAGATCCTGAAACTCATGTAATAAATCAGTGTTTTTTCCCACAGTCTACTCATCCCAATAATCTTCAATATTAACAACTTCAGGTTTTCTTCAAAACCAATATTTACTTTCTTGATTTTAAGTGGTTTTAGAAACTGGTCAGTAGTTATAGGAGCTCCTTCTACTATACATATACCTTCTGACTCAGGTATTTTTATCTCTAGTGGGTCATCATCATCCGGTTCTCCGGTGATATTGCAGCACTCCATCCAGCTATGTGTAGTCATAGGGAATTGGTGATAGTGCATCTCTACAGCTGATATTTCTTCAAATATCTTCTCCTTTATTACTTGTAGCATAACATTGATTGTTGGATGTTCACTTGTAAATTCAAATGTCTAGGTCAAGTTTACAGTTAAGATTTCCCACTCAATGGTTCCTCGTCATGGTTCCTCTGAGGTGTACCAACTTCTTAGCACCATTTCCAAGGTGTGGATGAATCAATGAACCCATTCCTGTCACGGATATGCTTTCCAAGCCGTGCGACAGTGCTCAATGTGTTTTCCAGGATCTAACAATCCCGTGTATTTGTGATCATCATAATTGATCTCTTCTCCAAATCCGATCTCCATTAGTCTTCTACATTGCGGCCATTCAGAGATAGATTGTTTATGTGTACCCCACCATCTAGCAAGCGTAGCTTTCAGCACATAGTCCAAAGTGGAAAATCACTGAGATTCTATGACCTTTTCTTCAAATTCTTCCAAGAAGGATGCAAGGTTAGGCAATCCTTCATACGTAGGCAGCGCGCTTGCTTCGACTCCTACCCTTCGAACAACTCCTGTAATTCTTGCACATCTGTGCATGGAGACTTCATGCAGCATGTTCTGCCAGTTTTCTAGGGCTTTGCCTGAATCAGACGTGTGCGAGCTTACACTACACCAACTCAAGTTTCCATCAGTTGTGGGGTTAATATAATCTTCTTTCGAAGACATAATGTTATACAGTTTGTCCATATAATTCTCTTGCCCTTCGCTATGTCTAGGATCGACATATCATTGTCCTTCAAGGGAATCAATGGGCGCAACCACTCTTATTTCATAATCTTTGAAAGACAAGATCCTTTTCTTGAAGTTTATGATAGTTTGGTTGTCGATTTCCCAATCAATCCCTAGAAGCGCAGGATAGGGGTTTGTGTCATCAACAATGTCAATGACCTTGAAGTCGGCATATGTTCTCAAGCCTTCGACCTCCACGGGTACTTGGGACAGCCTACCAATTGGTAGCACTTTCGACTATTTTGCAAGCCTTAGTTGAATAGGAGACTAGTCCAATAGCGGCATGTTCATGCTTTCCCATGTATGTCTTGTCAATATATTGACATCTGAACCCAAGTCGAGTATGATATAGTCCATATCATAATCTCCTATCTGCGCAGTCATTCGCAGTTCTTGGCCTATCTTCCGTTTGCTTCTGATTTGATTAACTCTTCGTTCAGGGCGTATATCTTCTGTTTTGTCTTCTATGAGTGTTGTCAACTATGCAACATCATCTTCATCATGGATTAGTGCTAAACAACTTTTGAAAAAACCCTTGAGCTTACTAACCTTTTTAGTGGGCGGCCTTCTAATTTGTTGTTTAAATCTTTCAGGCATAGCTCTCACTTGTCCAGATGTCGACGGTTGATTGGTGTCAACAAAGTAATGTCGCACCTCCAAAAATACTTCCTTCTCATGTTGGGCATATAGACTTCCTTTAATGAAATTTACAGGTAACAAATATTGCTAAAGGTTCTATAACTTGGAATTTATGCAGAAGAGGATTATAATTCTTTCAACAACAACTATATCGCATACCAAGAAATGGAAGGAAAAATTTACTGTGGGATGACAAAATAAAAGGCAACGCTCCATTAAATACTGATATATCCATTACATAGATCAAGCTCTGGCTTTTCAACAAAGGATTTTTAAGACTGTCTGATATTTCATCTTGGGACAAAACCAGAAATTGGGGAGCGTGGACATTCCCAGATCTTCCAGAATGTATTATGGCTCAAAAAAACTTATTGTTGGTTAAATTGATAGGGTTGGCTCCAATTCACTCAATGAGAAAGGAAGCATGGGGATGGGGAAAATCACGGAAGTATACAACATCGCAAGGTTTCCACACATTATAGACAAATCAAGTTCCAATCCAAAACGCTTCTTTTTGGAAAGCAGTCTGGAATTTTCCAAGTATTCCAAAAGTTAATTTTTTTACTTGGATTCTAATGCAACAGAAATCTCTAACATGTGAAAACCTGTCAAGAAGGGGATTTTTTGGACCGTTTAGATGTTGTCTATGTTATCAAGCCACAGAGACTTCAGACTATGTTTTTGTTGGCTGCATTTTTACTAAGAAGGCCTGGCGCATATCTTGAGTGGGCTGTCAGTTTCATCTCCTTCGAATATTGAACTTGTAAGTCTATTTGCAAACTGGATGTCAAGGTACCCAAGAATTCTCTCAATCAGTCATGAATGGAGGAAAATTTGGCAAGCCATTCCAAAATCTTTATGGTGGAAAATTTGGTTAGCAAGAAATGAATTGGTTTTTAACAGTAAGGCCACGAAACCAGAAATTGTAGCAACAAAAGCAAAGGCTTTGAAATTGGAATTTGTGGGAAATATTCAAATTGATTCCATTAAATTCACAGTTGAGCATAATTGGCTTAGATCGCTGCAGGCAGATAAGATTAAGCTGGGTTCTGGTAGGCCTATTATCAAACCAATTTGGCATGTGAGACTTTTGGAAAAAGAATTTTCAGAATGGTGGCAAAGAAAAAATAAAGTCTCAATCTTCTTCAATGAAGCGTCAAAAGGAAATCCAGGGAAAGCTGGGGCAGGGGGATTGATTTACTACCCCGGAGGAAGGTTAGAAGCCAACTTCAGCTAGGGTTTAGGACAAATTACGAATAATCAATCAGAAATATTTTCTCTTTTAAAATCTTGTCAACTCGCAAAGGAAGCTGGACATAATAACCTTCAAATATTTGGAGATTCATAAATTATAATAAAAGTTTTAAATTCTGCTACAAAGTTAAACAATATAATCTTGAACGTGACTATGCAAAGGCTACATTTCATCTTGTTAGACTGTGTCTCTATAACCTCTTATCGCATTCTTCAAGAATTGAATGCTAAGTTTGAATGAAGGACCTAGTTTGATGCATCATATTCCATAAGCTAGAAATGATGGGCAGTGTCAAAAGTACTAATCTAGAAATGAGAAGATTTGGAAACAAGGAATTGTATATCTGGGATAAAGCATATATGTTATTTAGTTCATGGTACATTTTGTAGATGCATACGCTTATTCTAGTTCAGTTGTAGAATTTTCTTCTTTATTCAGTTTGTGGGAGCATGTTTCAAAAATTGCATTCATTAACATGCCTATGTTCAAGTTGTATCTGCATATATCTGTCTCTGCTATTGGGTTTATTTTCAAATTTTTTTCATCGTGAGAGTGATTACTCTTACTTTTTGTAAAACAAACTTTTTAATTCCAAGGAAAAAGCACATATATGTTATTTAGTTCATGACACTTTTTTGTAGATGCATATGTTTATTCTAGTTCAGTTGTAGAAGTTTGTTTTTTGTTTAGTTTGTGGGACCATGTTTAAACATTTGCATTATGAAACATGGCTTTATGTTAACTTGTTTTTCATTGTGAGAGTAATTACTCTATCTTTTTGTAAAATCACATTTTTGTTATTCCATGAATAAACTATGTTCAAGTATTTTGTATTGCATTTTATGTTTTGATGTTTGATTGCAATTCTAATCGGATTTATTTCTCTACATGTATCAAAGAACAACTGGAATTTCTTCACATGTGTTTGCTTTGATCATTATGTGTTTATTGTGCAGTTCCTCCAATCGACTATGCACATCTATCTCCAAGTCAACTGCAACAATTTCCCAAAGCAAAGGATTCAAAAACAAATTTACAATTTGCAAAAGGGAAAGGGTCATTGCCATTTCAAAGCATGAGGATACAATCTTCATGTACATGAACTCCTTATGTTGGCCTAAAATGTTTCAAACACCATCTTTTTTTGTTGAATCCTACATGGGATTATTATTGTTCATTTCATACTTTGATTCGTATCAAACATGTTTTTACGTTTTATAGTTGTTACACCATCAATTATAACAACACATTGGAGTCCTGTTTATTACAATATTAGTTTCTTCCATGCAATGCCAAATTGTGATGTGATGTTCATTGTTAAGACCAGTTGGCATTGCTCTCTTTTTGAAAAGCAAAGATATCTCATACTTGTTATTTTGTAAGAGTGTTAAGTTTACTAAACCTATTATATATTCTGATTTAGATTGTTCTCTATTTTTTGAGAAATTTCAGTGTTGCATTTATCAATATACTGGTGTTTTAATGAAATAGTTATAAAGTTCTTTTTTTTCTTGTAAAAATTATATAGAAATTGTGATTATTAGCTATGAACTTGGAGACAATATTTCCTCTTTCATTTTTAAATAATCTGGTCACATTTTACATGTAGCTTGATTACAAAATGCCATAATACCACTCCCTTCCCATTTCAAGTTGATTGCTTATATTAAAGCACCTTGTTGTCTAGTTTTATAACTAGTCCTTTGTGTATAATAACTTAATACTTCAATCTTCTACCTATCATTTTAATGTTTACAATGTTTTCACACTATGAATTTTCTTCTCATGTCAAACAATATTCATCCTCTCATTGTTCCTTTGCACTTCTTGATACAAATGCTAGTTACACCATTAGATGCCACGTGTTTCTGGCTCCGACTCCTATCTCCAAGAAACTGTCTGGTTCATAGTGCAACAACTGGTACCTTCTATTCAAGATGCGTTATCTCTTCACACCAGTGGAGCATCAGTAGGGTATCAGGAAGGGTATTTCATAGGTGACATCCTGTAGAAGTCAAATTTGGCATCGCTAAAGAAAATATTATAACATATTCAATAGTAGAGGAAGTTGGAAAGCTTCTCTCAAATGGCTCAAAGAATGGAGGGGTTGCTTCCATTTTCGATGAGATTCCTAACATTCACATTTTTATAGCTTCTCAATGTGGGTATACAACGGTTGGACCTATTTACAGGAGTGGAGGCTTCGACTTTGTAAGTTCCTTCAAATCCTCAACCATTTTTCCAAATTCCATTGCATTTCGCTTTCCCATTCCTAATATGTTGTTTGCACAGGTATTTCCAAACGGTTCTCCCCTTCTTTCAGACGTTTCCATGGTTGTTTAGTCTCTTTCAGAGGACAAAGAAATACAACAAATGAAACCAAGTGGTTTAGTAGCATTGCCTGCACCGATTCCAGAGCAAATGTTGATTCCAATAGGTTGAGCTTTGGAACTTTCTGGGGTCTCCACAAAATCACGAGAGGGGCATCATTGATAGCGCTAATTATCTCCATTTGTCGTCTTCTCTACGATTTCAAAAGAGATCCTAATGTTGAGCACCATAGTGAGATGGGTGATTAATCGACGAGAAATTCTAAGTCCCTGGCCATGAAAATGAAAATGTTCTTGAAGTATGTCGACCAGAAAGAGAATTCCACCTCAGCTTCTAGCCCTGAAAGAACATCACATATCACGAGCAATAGTCGATGCTCTACCCCCTCTCTCACAACTAGCCCTTCTGCTCATGGAACGAGTCCTGTGAGCACTAGTATGTTGTTGCTCAGTGCAAGCTTCTCCTTTTGGAATCATGAACATGTGCTCGACGCAGAGGAAAACATGAATGTTGGATCTGCATCCGTTTCAACACCTGAAATAACAGAATAAATCCCACCAACCAAAATGCAATCCATTTTAGTGACTGAGTTAACTATATATATTCCACAAAACACAACTCAGTAAACCCAAACCTGTCTTTTGGGTCTTGCGACATACAATTTCTCCTGTTTTGCTTCAATGAAATTCATTATGTTGAATGCTCATAATTCAGTGATTGGCTTCATAATCTATCCAAGTTGGTTAGTACTGTGTGTAATGAGAGTACTGGAGCCATCCGTGCTATTGTAAGAATAATCAAAGACCCAATTAGTTACTCAGATGCTTGCAATTGTAGAAAACTAATCACTTCCTTTGGTTTCATAAAGACAATTCCACAATTCTAATGCAGACCTGGATGTATTGAAAATGAAACACACCACCAAGGCTGCAAAGCTGCAAATGGAAATTATACAACAAAGGAAGTATACAGAAGAATTAAATGACACATTTGCATTCACACATAACACTTAGAAGTCTTCTCTTCTAATTTTCTAAGGAAGCATATACAAGAATTCAATGAGACATTTGCAATCACGCATAACACTCATTGATTTTCATTACTTAATTACATTTTTTCCATGCTTCAAAGAGATTCCTTACAAAGCCCTCTCACCTAAGTGTCAATGGACATTTACAATTTCTCAAAAAATCATTAATAATTTTTAAATCAATCTATCTTCTTATTATCTTTCACAAATTAAAAAAATTATAAAAAAATTTCAATCAATTTATTTTAATAAAAAAATTTCAATCAGTTTATTTTCTTATTATCTTTGGATGAGGTATGGTATCTTTTTTAAAAAGTACAAATTCTCCAAAGAACTAAAGGAAGTAGGTGAATCCAACATACTATGTCACTAACCGAAGTGGTGGCTTAGCAAGTATTGATTTGGTAAGTTTGTATATTGTTATTTTTCCTACCAAATGAATCATGTGTTACCCTTCATAGAGAGATTAAGTGAACTTAAATTAAAGGGCAAGAGACTTATTTTTTAGATTACTTTATGAATATTCTTTTGAATATTATTTACAATCTGCACCGTATTCGCCTCCAGCTACTTTCATACTTTCCTTCCTCAAACCAAAGAACCACACACATGCCCTTATTGCATTGATTTTGGGAGGACCTGGGCCAGAAGGATTACTTTGTGTTTACATCGTTAGACATTTTTTCCCTGGAGTCGGGTTCTGAAACATTGTTCATCTCGTCGTCCCTCCTGCATAGAAGATGATGCCACATGTTTTCATCTTCGACTCCTATCTCCAAGAAACCCTCCATTATGCCATCTATGGCTCTGGCTCTTTCACGGATGCTAGCAGGATTTGTATCAGCTACTCCTCCATTAAGTTCAAGCTCTGTTCCGAGCTCAACTCCTATATACAACTTCTCTTTGAACATGGAACCAACATCTTCTCCCATTTTTGCACCTGTAACTTCGTTATCCCCTCCAGAGATCTCTCCCTCATTAGCACTAGTGTTATCAACATTGTCTTCAGCATAAGGATTGAGCTCTCCAACAACAAATCCGATTGAATCAGACACAGAAGGTCCATCTCCATCTTTGTACAAGACGTAAGTTTTCACCCACTAAATCCTTCAATGTGGATTCAATGATCCTTCCTAAGCGTTCAGAAACTAGAATGAGAATGATAGTTCTAGATGTAATTGGACGGCAATTACGTGTGATGCCGACAAAAAATTCATTGAAGAAACTGATATTTCCAACATGAGTATCATAGGACCATTCCCCATTGTCATACGCAGAGGAAATCGTTTGCAGAATTTATTGCCAAATCTCATCGTCGACGGTCTTCATCTATGAGCTCTCAAGGCTCAAGAATCTAGATCTCTCTGGAAATAATTTAAGCAGTCCCATTCTCCCTACGTTCAACCAATTGATGGAACTGCAAGTCTTAAGTCTCGTCAACAATCTTCTCAATACTACAATTGCGTTGTTTTAGGCAATCTTCCAAATATTTTACAATTTAATTTGGCTTACAATCCTCTCACTAGAACAGTGCCTCCCAAGCTCAGAAATTTGAAGAACTTGCAAAATCTATGGGTGGCGAACCACAACCTCTCCAAAGAAATCCAAGAGATTTTTAAGCCCTTGTAGCTTTTTTAGTGTAGTTTTCTCACCGGATCATGAGATGTGATACGGGTAATAATGAGTTTAATAAATTAATATCATTACGAACCTATAAAACCCATCAATATTGTGGCATATACAAGCAATACAACCATCATCATGGAAATTGCGAACAACTGAAGCTTCTAATGCACGATGATATTTCCTTGTAATAGACAAACGACCTCGTGACGATCACCTAAAGTTTCAATGTTGTTCTGAACATCAATTTTGACACCATAAACACTAGTCGATGCCAGATAGTTGTGTAACTCATTGTATAAATCATAGAACTTCTTGGGATGAACAAGTCCTAATCCATAAACTAAAAGACTATCCAAAACAACATTTGGTTGGTTTCCCATAATTCCAAGACATTGGACATGATAAGCAAGGGAGGAATCATAATGCTCCATTCCAGCTGCAGCTAGTTTGACTCCACCCCAGTAACCAATAAGGGCGTGCCACACATATACATATCTGCATATGACATATAAATGTGGTAGGTATGCTACGAAAATGAAAGAAAATATAATGAACAACTACCTAAACACACATTTAAGTTTGAAATAGTGTAAAGACATTCGCGAGCTAAAAAGGGAGGATTATTAAAAATAATACTCACTTCACATTGTGGTGCTCTTTTGCTTCTTCCACAACATGTCTGAGACCAGGGGGGTCTTGTGTTATCTCATAGCCTCTGCGATGCTTCTAAAAATTTTGATTCTCTTTAATTACAATCAATCGGCTCACAAACCTCACAAAGAAAACAACATGCAGTCACAAATTAAATACACCCTTACAATCATGGTAGTTTTCATCCAGTTCTTGCATTGCCCGATTTTAAAAAAATGAGATCAAATTGTTTCTTTTGTAGGTGAGTGATAGCTCGACAACTACATTCACAAGATCAATCGTAACAGGCTTCGGCACTAGAATTATGAAAAATCCCATCATAATGCAGTAGCGATGGATTCTTCTGGTTCTATTCCAAGATATGGTGTTCCCCATATCTCATGCTCCAGAGTATGACCACAAGGTGCACAATTAATAGTAACACAATTTTTCTATATTAATCAGATCCATGAACTAAAGGCCTTTTTCACCAATGTTTATATCCTCATGTAAACATTTATTGCAATTCATGTGTTTATTGTATAATTTGTAGACTATATATTTATTTATACAAGTTAATTTTATGTTGATCAATGGATTTACTTCAGCATTTTGGACTCGAGTGTTTTTCTTCAATTGGGATTTTGTTAGGTTTGACATTCATGCCCTTATCTGCAATTTATGTAAATGTGGGATGTGCGGATCTAGGTTGAGGCTTGGTGTGTAGTGGTTATGGTTTGTTTTTGCTAATGGGATTGTCAAGAGTTAGTTTCTTGTACAATGATGTTGTGATGTTGCTTTAACCCATACAACTACACAGACCCAATGTTGTAATTTATTAGGTCCCCAATAAACTTGTTCACTTTTTATCCTGATAGATCTTAAAAATTGTGATTCAAGTCTGATGCTTGGAAACGGATTCAATTCCTCTAGAGTCACACTGCCTTCGCTTATAATTCATTGTTATCTAAAGAACTGGCATGAGATTGATATTATTTCGTTCTTGGGGTCGATCCAGTCTTTATGGGGGTTAATCCAGTCATTGTGGTGCATTGGGACTCATTGAATGAGTGAGATTAGCTCATAATGGCTTACTATTACCATTGGAAACCTAAAATGAAATTGGTCTTGTCAATGAATTCAACACCTATCTTATATAGTCCCATCTCCATGAGCTAATATATTGGGTGAGAGGAATATAATGCCTCAATATATTTCCTTCGAAGCTTGTTTAATTATGTTTTCATTCTCTTTGATCTCTTGCAATTGTTGTTCTAGTTGAATACCTTTCATTGGATTTATGCAATTTTACCTTTCAGAGTCATAGAATGTCACTCAAACAATTTGTGTTGCATTCTAGGATGCTATGATTCTTATGTAGCGGTGCAATATGTTGTTGGACTTATCACCTTCCAAGGAGACTGAGGATATTTGTGAAGCGTTTTCCAACTTCTCTGCATCTACCCTCACTGTTCCAATCAGAATCTCAGGTACCTCATATGGAAGAGGAATTAAGGTGCATATGAAGAAAGAGGGAAAGAGGGTTTGACAAGATGCATGAACGACGATGTTGGTTGGTTATTTGAAATAAATTGCCTGCTGACACTCCGCTTGAAGATGGATATCCCCTTTGGCTATCCATTTCATGAATGTGGTGTGCATAAGGCTTTGTATTTCCTCCATAAATTCCACACTCAACCTCCCAAACCTCGTCAAATTTACAGCAGTCCCGTGTAGCTACTTTTGGATATCTCCATGCACCAACAACAAACCGAATTTGCCGATGAGATTTTGAAGAGGTCTGGAATAGTTGGATTCAAACTGCCTACCTTCATTTTGTAGGACATATTTGTTGAATTATGTATCTACTGAAACGACCATTCAACATCTTTCAAAAAAAATTAAGATGAGTATCTTCCCATACCTGCAAATTCAATGCGAGTTGTTCGTTCTCGCTTTCACAAGCCATTGATCCTCATACGTTACACAAATCAATAACATTGTTTATACAATAAAATGTTGACATATAATTAGAAATTTAAAACTATCTTGAACAACCAACCAAAACTATGGCACACCAAGCTTGAAAATTAGGAATGGAGCTTTCTAATTTGTATTAAAATTTTATCCTTATAATGGATTAAACTTGAAAATTGCTAATGGAGATTTTTAATTTGAATTAAAAAATTGTCTTATGATGAATTATACTCATTACGAATGGAATATATGGCTTACAATCATTATGAATGGAATATATGGCTAGAAGAATCCATTAATTGAATATTACGGCTGGTGATTCATTAATCATGTAGACTGAAAAAAGATCAATAAAGTAACAAATAAATTACCTGAGAGAGTACATGTTTACTCGTTTTCCCTTTGGAGTCCATCCCCAATCTGTAGATAATGACTTTAAGGATTGGTTATGTGAACAACGCTATCTAGCGTGACTGATTCCACCATAATATTTTTCCTATGTGTTGGGTTTTCCTATATGGGTGATTTTGTCTACTACAAATTGTTTACATTTGTCCATTAGACTCACAATGTCTGCTTGCACCCCTCGAAGAATAACAAAATACACTTCAATTTCTGGAACAATTAAATAAGAACAAGATTTATGTGTTAAAGTGAATTTAAAGTGAATTACATTGGTTTGAAGTGAATCCTATGGTCCTTTGAAATATGATCATATAACCTACCACGTTTCTCTATGAGAGAACTAAATTGGGGCATAAAATAAAACTCAGAAAATGTATGTTTTATAATTGCTAAATTAGTGAAGCTCTTGGAGTGTTTGAGGGTCCAGTGCCCCTTTACTGCATAGAGTCTACTGTTAGCATTTAGTATATATTATATAGAATATGTAGCCTATTGATAGCATAGAGTCCTAGACCTATATTAGCTACTCTATTAAGTTAAAGCTTCATTCCGAGCTGAACTCCTATCTACAACTTCTCTTCGACCATTGAACCAACATCTTCTCCCATTTGTGCACCTGTAAATTCATTATTCCCTCCATATATCTCGCCCTCATTAGTAGCAGTGTTATCAACGTTAGCCCTATCTCCAACACAAGGATCGAGCTCTCCAACAACAAATATGACTGAATCAGACAGGAAAGGTCCATCTCCATCTTCGTCTAGAGCTCAAGACGTAAGTTTTCACCCACTAAATCCTTCAATGTGGATTCTAATTTGTGATGTTATTTTATATGATCCACTTCCTGCATTGTCTGATTTAAAAAAAATCGAGTTCAAACTGTTTCTTCTGCAGGCGGGTGAAAGCTCGANAATGTGGATTCTAATTTGTGATGTTATTTTATATGATCCACTTCCTGCATTGTCTGATTTAAAAAAAATCGAGTTCAAACTGTTTCTTCTGCAGGCGGGGGAAAGCTCGATAACTACATTCACAAGATCAGTCGTAATAGGAATCGACGCTGCGATTTCCTGTAATTATGTCTTCATGTTTCTAAAATTTCTAGGTGAACCATTAGCAAAACAGTGGAAATTTTGTTGATCGTTGTGAACCATTGGCCTAGCACTTAAGGGCATACACAGTCACTGCCCAGCTTAGGGAGGTAACAACAGTCATAAGATGGTCATCAATTGCTTGAAATGTTCTTGACCTTATCTTGAACTAAAGGCTCGATATAGTCTGTTTGGGGGCTTCTTCCTACGTGGATACTACAGACCTATAATATGATTTGTTTTGTGTGCCTTTTTACATACAAAATAAATGATCTCTTGCTTGAGCATGTTTGGGACTATTCTCATAGCTAAATAATTTTCTTCCCTTCCCATCTCATTTTGGTTTATTTGAATAAACTTTTCAAACTTCAAAAACATGATACTCAAAGTCTTTTAAGGAAATTATGTTACTCCTCTTAGCATTACCAAATTCATTATGGAAATTCCATATCAATTCTCCAGATGAAGAAACTTTAAAAACATCACAAGTTTCCAACATTACTTTATTCATGACCCCAATGAAATCTCGAACCATAGACATGGTTATAGAGTCTACTAGCTTAGAATTCTTCCTTACAAAGCTTTGATTAACATTACTATTGCAGATTACCGATATCTTCTTGGTACTTCCAAGCCACCCATCAGTGACTTCAAATGCAACGAAATATCTGCCTTGATGATTGCAAATCCTATGATCCATGTTGTGTAATTTAGACTTAAGGTACGATGTTTTGGTATATAAATTCTTCTTTAAATTGTATGACTCCCTTTGAAAGATTACATGCCTTGTTTGCTTCTATATCTGCTTCCTTATTAAGAGGTCTCAACACATGAAAGAACCTTTTCCCATCGAATTACTCTTGTCTTCAAGATTAGATTTTAAGATGCGATACAATATTATGAACATAGAATTTCCTATAACCAAAAGATTTTGGCCCTACCATAGTGCCATTGTTGAACTGGTTATTTGTTTGACATTTCTCTCAAACCCCATGCATACGTTTTCTCAAGATTCCCTTTGAACAAGCACTCTCCGTGCCTGCCAACTCTGAAGGATGAAATTTCTATCATTAAGCAAAAAATTATTTATAATTTGCACAAATGAGGATGTTTTTTTTGTCTTCTATGAAGCTATCAACTATGCTGGTTAATCTTTTATTCATGGATTAAAAAAGAGGTCATACTTTGTTTTTCTTGGTTTAAGAAAGAGGTAGTCTCTGTTTTTATCTTTTCTAAATAAAGCAACCAACTCTCAGCTGAAGAGATGCATAATCAATAAAATGATTTGATGTGTTCAACCACTTGCCCATCCTTTGATTTCGATACTGACCAAACTCCAACCTCAAGATGTACACCTTCTTTGGAAAGGCTATCGACAATACCATTAAGCTCTCTGTAGACATGAGAAAACAAGATGTAATTAAACTGATTTCATTTGATTTACCCCATGTTTGAGAGAAGTAGGGAAACTAAAGGTCAACTTTGAATGAATTCTTGTATTCTATTGAGGATTACCATGACACATTCATTAAAGTCTCTCTGGAATGGTTGTCCCTTGCTTTCCATGTTATGATATGAACCCTTGGTTGATAATTTCAGCTTAAGATTCTTCAGCTACCACAACATTGTAGAGTTGAATGATCTAGGAGATACAATCTCAAAGACATAGATATTGTTCTTGGTAGATTTTATAAATACCAAGGGATGGATTATTTGACCAATTTAATTCATCCTCTACCTTCTTAATGCAATCATGACTCGCTTTTAGTTTTGTTGTATAGACATCCCTTAGCTCTCCTTCAACACCATCCAAACTATAGTAATGAAGTACCATCCCTACTGTAAGGTTCTTTCGAGGACATAATGTAGCTAAATCTTTTCTTCTAATTTCCATATATAAATCTACTTATATACCAATATGGTTTTGGCTTAAATTATCTGCCTTTTTTGTTATCAGTAAATAATGATTTTAGTTTCAATCCCATCTTTGACTTCAACAGAAGTTGTGCACTTCTACAACGTTCTCCATGGGATTATGTAACAACAATTACTAACTACGCTTATTCCTCGATGCAGTATTATAAACTCAAACAATTTCTGGGAATTCTTAAATTAATTCGTTACATTCGAATCCATTAATTTATAAAATCCCTCTAATGATCTTAAAACAAAAATTGATTTATTGTTATATGTTTAGTTTCAATTTCAGAGTTTAATTGTGCAAACTACTCATAATTATTGTTGCCAATAGAGTTTTCTCTAGCAATTAAAATTGGAACAACTCATTAACATGGCAAATAGATACACCCATCCCTCTACATGGATTCATGTGGAACAATCCTCGATTTTCATTTTTCCTCAGTACCAACAATTTTAATAAATTATTGGAGTGAAAGACAAAGTTAGAATTCAAAGAATTGATGTACAACATGATTTACTATCGCTTAATAACTAATATATGTAAAAATCGACAAGGTATAATAAAAGCTGGCAAACCCAAGCTATCAATAAATTTAATTTTCCAAATTAAATTTAGTTTATGAACTATAAAGAATATATGTTAGTTCATCACACTTCTCTTAAGATGCATAAGTTTATTCCACTTTAGCTATAGCTGTTTGTTTTTTATTTAGTTTGCGGGAGCATGTTTATGCATTCAATAACATACCTATATTGAGCTTCGAGCTTGTATCTACATAGATTTGTCTTTGCAATTGGGTTTATGTTGACTAGTTTTTTCATTATGAGGGTTTTCCTTTTTATATTTGTCACTACATCAGTTACAACAACACACTGGAGTCTTTTCTTGATGAGATTAGTTTATGCCATGACATGCCAAACTATGATGTGATGTTTAGTTGTAAATCCCATTTGGCTTTGAAAAGCAACAAGAGATGTTAATTGTAAAGCCCTACTTGCTATTTTGTAAAAGTGTTAAGTTCGGTAAATTTGTTATTTATTGTGATTTGGACTATCCCAACACACTGGAGTCTTTTCTTGATGAGATTAGTTTATGCCATGACATGCCAAACTATGATGTGATGTTTAGTTGTAAATCCCATTTGGCTTTGAAAAGCAAAGAGATGTTAATTGTAAAGCCCTACTTGCTATTTTGTAAAAGTGTTAAGTTCGGTAAATTTGTTATTTATTGTGATTTGGACTATTCCCTCTCTTTTGAGAAATTGCAGTGTTCCATTTTATTGTGGTATTAATTGCAATGTTCCATTTATCAATATACTATTGTTTGAATGAAATAGTTATCAAGGTATTTTTTTCTTAATATTTATATATAAATCTGATTGTTAGAAATTATTTTACATCCTCATATAAATAATAAAAGACATTACCTACACACTAGAAACACTACATTGTTTTAATCGTTGTTGTATGCAACACAAAAGTTAAAAGGATCATATCATTTACAAACATGTATTTACTCTACCTCAATTTAATATTTCATTTTTTTGCCTTCTTTTACTCCTAACAACCACTTTATGGGCATATAAACATTTATTTACTTTACCTCAATTTAATATTTCATTTTTTGCCTTCTTTTACTCTTAACAACCCCTTATGGGTGTACAAACATTTATTTACTCTACCTAGAATTTAATATTTCATTTTTTGTCTTCTTTACTTCTAACAACCACCTTATCGACGTATTATTACAACTTCTTAGATTTATTTACTCTACCTCAATTTAATATTTCATTTTTTTGCCTTTTTTTACTCCTATAACCACTTTTTCCACATATAAACATTTATTTACTTTATCTCAATTTAATAGTTCATTTATTGCCTTCTTTTACTCTTAACGACCCCTTATAGGCGTACAAACATTTATTTACTCTACCTCAATTTAATATTTCATTTTTTGTTTTCTTTACTCCTAACAACCAACGTATTATTACAACTTCTTAGAGCAATGGCTAGTTAATAAATTTGAAGTTAAAATGCACTTAAATAATTTAAATTCTTTATTTTTGGAGCTGCTCAATTAAGGAAAATTGAAACATATTAAATAAATAAATAAATTTATCCGACAACGTGTACCTGTCAGTTAATAAAGAAGACACTGGGCCGGCCAGTTTCTCGTTTGATGCCCGGGGCGTTATAGGGCCATGGTGTCTGACAGAATGCATTAACGAGATATAACGATTATTGTATGTAGAGATTGATTTGCGATCCATTGACAGAGATCGATATCAGAGGGCGAGAAGGGGCAGGGTCTCAGTTTTTGATATGATATGACTCAATAGGACCATTTTGTGAGAACATTCGGGATTCTATCATCGAAAAAAGGTACGAATTGCCGTCTTTTGAGCCTCCATCCATTGAAAACCGTCTGATATTCCAATTTATTACCCGCAGCCTTTCGATGAAGCAGCGAATGGAAAAAGTTGCATAAATCATGGCCAATCTTTTCTTGAGGGAAAAATAAGCATGGTCTGCAGAAGTTGAAGTTTTAAATTGCTTTAAATTCCACCCGAAAATAAAATTTATCATGTCATAGCCCATCCAGGGTTTGAGTTAGATGAGTGTCGATAGCGATTTGATTACAACGGGAACTTTTATTTATGCACATGTTAGGTTTTTGAGGGTTTAAACAAAGCTGGGGTCAAGCGGATTCCCTGTGATAGGGATTCATGAAAGGAGATTAGGGTTTCAATAACTTTTAGGTTATAATTGGAAATTGGGGGATTTTGAGAGGGGCCTGAAATGGGTAGGCCACTTTTTTATCAGATTCTTGAGAAGCCTGCAACGAGCTGCATGATTGGTTTGTGCAGTGCAATATGGTTTTACATACAGAAGAAGAATATTGGATATGGAGATGTGGGTTTGAATTATGATGCAGCTGTTGAAGGTCAGCATTGGAGATTAATAACTTCAGCGTTTTCACATATTAGTATTCTTCATTTGGTTTTCAACATGAGTGCCCTTTGGAGCCTGGGTGTTATAGAGAGCCTCGGACATATGGGTTTAGGAGTTCAGTTTTATCTTCACTATACTTTAGTTTTGGTCGTCTTATCAGGCCTTTTAGTCATTGGGGCTTACCACATTTTGGTCCAGAGATTCAAGCTTGATTATTTCAGGAGAGTTACTGCTGTGGGTTACTCCTGTGTAGTGTTTGGGTGGATGACTATTCTTGCAGTGAAGCAGCCATCTTCTAAATTGGATCTTTTTGGAGTTCTTTCTCTGCCCATCAGTTTTGCCCCTTTTGAATCTCTTGTCTTCACATCCATAATAGTGCCACAGGCAAGCTTTTTGGGGCACTTGTCTGGAATTATTGTTGGGTATGCTATTGCATGGGGTTTGATTCAAGGAATGAATAACTACTGGGCAATATCTATGCTGGGATGGATTGTCATAATCTTTGTTTTCAGCTTGAAGCGGACTGGCACCCTTGATTTGCCATTTATTGATATCGAGCCTGTAATGGATACTTCTCTGCCTACAGTAGGTTTCATTGCCCCTGATAATGTTAGAGGCCTCGATGTGAATGTTCTGACGAGAAGAGGTCCTGCACTTGTATGAATCACATGCTCATATGGGGTATGCCAAATTTTCTCTGAATTTTCTTTTGATTGCATACTATTCGGTATGCAAATTATGGGCTTGGTTGAATGTAATCTGCAACTTTTCTTAGCACAGAAACCAAGTTCAGGCCAGATTTCCAAAAGATTGGCTTCCTGAACAGGTAACAAGATCGGATTCTTTTAGCACTTCAAAGATGCTGTCCGAAGGGATTAATTTACTGAACTCTGAAATGTTTTTTTCAGAGCTATTTCTGAAATTTTCTCTGCTCCGTTTGTGTGAAATGAAATGGGTTCAAATTATTCCTTTGTAAACTAGATGATCCAAGGCTGCAGAGGTTTCTTGGCAAAGCCTTGCATGCCAAGACTATTGGACATTGAAATTACTTCAATTCATTATCTCAATCAACCAATAAATATTGCATCTGTGGCCCTAGACAATTTAATACTAGTAAGATGCCGTTGTTATGTTATGTCTTGTTTTACTTCTATTATATTCAATCATCCAAGGTTATCCCCATTTCCAATGACAAAAGAGCCGGTCAGTACTGTGAATCCAATCCTAAGTGATGTTTCTTCCATATTTTCAAACTTTAACTGATAAATATTGCATCTACAATCCTAGACAATTTGATTATTGTAAGATATTGTCGTTATGTTATGCTTTGTTTTACTTCCAGTATGGCTGGCAAGTACTGTGGGCCCAGTTCTGAAGTGATGTTTCTTCCATATTTTCAGCCATGACAACACAACTCTTGCTTACTGGAGTAAGTGGCATCAAAGGCCTAAAAAATCCTTCAAATATTCTGTGACTTCAATGTAAAATTGTAGTCTGTATGCTGTTTATAAATTATATTACATTCTACTGCCCCTTGTATTACATTCTACTGCCTCATCCCCAAGAGTGGTTCAGCAACATTCTTAGTATGCATTTGACTGTTGTTCAGTTGAGCCAGTTATTTTCTGGGCTTGTGAATATTCTACCTTTCTATGGCTTCAGCTGGAGATTAAAAGGAAATATTCTATGTATGCTTTTTTATTTAAATGTTTATAGTCGATGGAGTGGCAATGGCTTGTCTGTTGAGACTTCCATGCAAATGGTGATTCATTTTTCTGTGTATCCCTCCAATAATAGTCATATCTGACAAATATTTCTTGACCATTGGTTAGGAAAGAAATTGGGCTCATTCAGATCTAAATTTTAGGAAATATCATACTGCCTATCTTTGACTACATTGGATTTCAGTAGCATGACTTCTTTTAGTCCCACATATACTTAAATGAGTAAATTTATAGATTTTTATATACTTAGATGAGTAAATTTATAGATTTCAGTAGCATGACTTCTTTTAGTCCCACATATACTTAAATGAGTAAATTTATAGATTTTTATATACTTAGATGAGTAAATTTATAGATTTTTATGTGAAGACAGTATTATGTTCCAAGTCTGGAGGGGAGGGGGTTAACTCAAGTGGTCATGAGAATTTTTTTTTAATTTTTAAATTTTTTTTTCCCCGATGTAAGGGCCTTTTCCCCATTCAACTCTCTTGATTTCCATTAGGTGAAGGTACTAGGTCTATTCCACTTGCATCACATTGGGTACCATCCTTGGAATGAGGGCAAGTACTTGGGAGTTTCCTTGGGATCTATTTGAGGAATGAGGGCAAGTACTTGGGAATTTCCTTGGGATCTATTTGAGGGCAAGTACTTGGGAGTTTCCTTGGGATCTATTTGTTAAGGGAAAAAGGTATTATGTTCCAGGAAATTCAATAACTATTCTAATTTTGGATGTATTTATTGCACTAATAGTGATGAGGTGCTCTACAACCAGTTGTGGGGTACATGTCATGTAATGTGGGTAATGCTGATGTGGCAACTATAGCCCACATCACAAAAGAATAACATGTTGGTTCATAAAATAAAACATTAAAATTTAAAACCAAGCAACTATAACCAACCTCACAAAAGAATAACATGTTGGCTCATAAAATCAAAATTAAAACCAGCATAGATTTATCTTACACCCTGATCTATCAAGCACCAATCAATTATAACCAACATCAAAAAAGAATAATATGTTGGCTCATAAAATCAAAATTAAAACCAGCATAATCTATCTTAAACCCGGATCTATCATCAAGCATACGAGAAAAAAATTATCGAGGTGTAAATTTTTTAATCTTAATTTATTACACAGAAATAAAATTACACCTAAAGAAATTGGATCCCTTTCAGTGTTTGATAAATCCGAGTTTAAAATAGATCTATGCTGATTAATGAAGAACCAGAGTCATCAAATTCAAATTAAGAAAGTATAATACAAAGTATCTTTATTTAGGATCTTTGATTTTGCCATTTTTACTTTTGCATTATAACCATAATGCTCGCTTTGGTTTTTGCTCTCTGTATTTTGGCATTGTCCAGGACCAATGATTTTGTCATATTTACTTTTAAGTTATAACCATAATGGAATTGGTTTTGATATCATAGGTAGCTCGATCGATGCTTGCAGTTAGACATACTAATAGTCATGCCTAACTTTGGTCATTGGGGTACTTCGTCCTGCTTAAATTTTAAACCTCACATATATTTTCTTTTCTTTAACAAGTGCAAATACCATTCGGTGACCCTCATAGTTTTCTTTGTTGAGTTGATTTAACAGATGAAGTGGATTTTTATGGAAATTACAAATTATGCACAATCTTAGAGGATTTCTATGCAAACAAATATTGATATCTGAACAATTTAAAAAACTGGAATATCAAAATTAAAAATCCAACAGATGTTAGGCTAACATAACTGAGATATTAAGCAAAGAACATTGAACACTTATCTGAAGATAAAATTAGAACAGGAAATTGGATGTGAAGGGAACATTCACCACCCAGCTATAGACAGCGAACTCAAATGTCACTCCTGAGCTGGCGTTATGAGATGACAAGGTTTGTTTTTCCCTCTCGCTTTGCATACTTTTTCCCATAATTTCCCAATGTCTACATGCAGAAGACACTGATCCAGGCAAGGAAGCGAGCAATACAATAGGGTAACTCTTGCTAGTTTACAAGCTAGTGTGGGTTCCAAGGCAAATGGCCTCAGCTGGGGGCACCAATAAGAGAATAACAACTAATGCCTCAGCATAAACACCTTTGCAAGCACCAACCAGATCAAGTCCTCTTTGTCAACACCAATTGGACAAACGCGCATTCATTGCTTGCACCAACTAGATCATGGAGTTCACTATTAATTTGCGATTACAATGGCCATCAACATCAATCCTGTACTGTTGATTCCCAACGGGAGAAGGAATTCTGTTTTTTAAAGTAAAAATGTGATATCCCAAACCTGCAGGCAGTCTAGTTCCAAATCTGTTAGCCTAGTGTAAGTATCTAGCCTCATGTGGTAGCCTGGTAGGTTATCCCTTGGTTTCGCAAGCATGATAATGAGAAAGATGGTAACAAAAGATCCCCCTCAAGGGGTTGAAATCTGTGTTGCAAATATTGTGAAATTATCGCCGACATTGCGATATATCATGATTGTCTTAGCTTATTAGCTTTAGCTTGGTGATATTATTGCTGGAGAGAATCACGATTTTTTCAAGTTTTGAAAATATTGCAATATTGTGAAGATATCATCATATATTGGCAAAATATCGTTTAAACTTGGGAAACATATGCCAAATATCACGATTTTTTCCAGTTTTGCAAATATATTGAATATATCATCATATATTGGCAAAATGTCATTGGAACTTGGAAAGCATCTGCCAAATATCAGCAGTGTCAGGATTTTTTTGGACCTTTTTACTCAGTGTGAAGAGGAAAAGCAGGGGTTTGAGAAAAATTGGTTATTCATTGTTAAATTTGACCATAAAACTAGAGGGAGTGGGTTGCCTTGGATGTTTGAATCTTTGAAGTTTACCAATGTTTTTTGATTTTTTAATCAATGTTGTTGATAAGTTTCTTTCCGGATCCTTGACGATATATTCGTCGACATGTTTGCAACATTAGTTGAAATTACATCATGCTTTCATTGTAACTTAGCTTATCTATTTGGGAAAGGCGAAAGTATGCCTAAATGACTAATATTTTTTCTAATGGTCTTGTTGCTGCTTAATACACACCTCGGGGTAATGTGGCAAAAATCTTCAAGCCACTGGGTGCGATCTTGGGTGCAAGTCTCGGGTTGAAATACTGTCACTCAACAGTCAACTCCTTTGTCTAGGTCAACTCCTAGCGAAGCCAAGGTGAGTGGTCCCTAATAAAATAAACTACGTCTTTAAGCTAATTGATGACGATGAAAGTTAATTTAGGAGTTCAAATGAATCACTAAAACAAGAGCATTAAATATGAATTAAACAAGCAGTATGTAAATGATAAACCAATCACAATACATTGAATTCACTTGAGCAAGGATGTCATTAATTAGACCAATGCCTGAAGAGGGTAAATGGAGTATGTTGAAGGAGAATGTTTTGCAATGCTTTTCGGTCATTTTTATTATTAAAGATAAGTTGATTAGAAGGGAAGGGGGTTCCAATATACTTGGCATTACGCGGACAAAGTCCGGATTGCCAAGTGTAGTTCCACACGAGAAGAAGGGCTAGACTGGAGTTGCATGGGTGGGTCCAACATTGGCACCAAACGAGGGTGTAGCTTGACATATCCCCACAGGCACTACCTAGTTGTTCCCTTTTCACTGTAGAATTTGCCAACGAAGCAAATCTCGACAAGACATTGGATTTTCGTCTGAAAGAAAGTAAATTTAATTAAGCTGTGAAGTTTAATTACAAACTTCTACAAGTTCCTTTTTGGTCGTTCCAACAGATCAGGAAGCTTGCGGTGTACAAGAACATACGGGAGACGAGTAACAAGATTTGATTGTTTTATTGCAATTAAGGAACTAAAAGAAATTAAACTACATGGAAGAAATGTAAATGTTATCTAATTACTAAACTACAAATCTCTTTTCCAAATACGACCTACACAGGCAATCCTTTTCAGTGGTACCGTGCTTTGGGAAAGTGTAGTGGGTTCTTAATTACGCAAATAAAAGAAAATAGAAAGCAAACTAAGTGCAAAGAGTGTGGGAAGGTGTGATATAATCTATTGATTAAGCTCTAAGCAAAACTAAAAAAAAGAATTAGTGAAATGCAAACCACACAAGAGACAACACTAATCCTCCCAGGGGGGAAGGGCGTGGGCTCTAAGCAGCCCACCTACTTTTATTATTTATTTACAATTAAAAAAAAGGGTGGGTGCCTTGGCCCTTATAGATCTGGATCCAAAGGCTTATAAGTGAAAATGACTCTAAGGCAGGAAGGTGTTGTTGGGGTCTTGGATGCCTTGGATCTTCATTTTTTCGGCGGCACTTCCTCTCACCTATTTATCAAAAGTGAAAAAACAGCCACCAACTTTGCACCCAATGTGTTGATTAAGTTAGAAGCATAAAAATTTCAAATACTTGAAATATATAAATTTTACGATAAACTAAACTAAGTACTTGAAAAGGGATTAGATTTACAAGATGTACAGCTTGAGTAACTAGATCTAGTTTATGAAAACATACTTAAACAAATCAGCTTATGATCTTCTTGAAGGAAACCAATTTATATTAAGTATGTAAAGAACTGTAACCAAAATAAATTCAAATTTAAATGTGAAGGAGAGAGGGAAGAAAGAGAGAGCTCAAGCCGAATGTCCAGATCTATGGAATCCAACGGTGGGAAGCGAAGGTACTATGTCCTTCTAAAAGTGCTTGAACAGATGGGAGAGTCAAACTAGATTAGCCGCCTCTTCAAGCAAGGAAACCTGCACCACTAACATACTTGCAAAAAGAGGATTAAATTCGACAATTCCTATTTAAGAAATTAGAAAAGCATGAGATACAACTGTAAGCACATGCACCTTCTAGATCTCTAAGCATAGAAAAATAGTAAATAAAATCAAACTAGAATCATTTACCCTATGAGTTGATAGCAATTGTCCCCAATGCTAGATAAATCACGACAAGAAGCAAAGCAAAATAGCAACACAGTTACCTCATATACCATTGACAATGATCATCCACACACTAATGCAACACACCATGGACCTCCAAATCCTTTCTATTAATTAACAAAAGGTATTACAAATGAGCTGAGAGCTTCAGCAGGGGTTCCACCCTTTGATCGTGAAGATTGAGGAAGCAATGCTTGCTTAAATATCAATTTGGAGCCAGGGGGGCACATTCCTCAACTTGAGATGAGATGCCAAGTGCTGAAACAAGCTTGGATTTAACAAAGAATGAAGTGGGAGTGAGTAAGAGTTAAGTGGAAGAGATGGGAACCACCTTTGAAGAGGTTGGCTTCCCCCACTCTCATAATGCGTCGCCACTTCAAGTCAAATGCACCCTCCTTATGGAAGCATGCACTCTCTTTTAATTGGAACTCAATCCAAAATCAATCAAAACGACTCCTTGCTAACTTGCCTTGAACTCCAGACTCAAATGCGACCATTGTGGATGACTGAAACATGTCCCAAACATGTTTTCCAAATCATGGGATGCTGATTTTTTCCCAATTATTATGTTTTTTTTGTCTTTTTAAAGAGAAATTTAATTTAAGTGATAAATAATCATTTATTTTCTCTCAAAAGTGGGTTTAGGGGTATAGTGGGTGCTCTGGGATAGAAAATGAGCACCCCCATGGCAAATTTCACCACCTAGCCACACTTTTATGACTTTTTTTTTATTTTAAATTTGTACATTAAAAACATTAAAAAATTGTTTGTTTTTACGGGAATTTTTTATATTAGTGAATAACTAAAAAACCTAGAGGGGACCTAGTGCATGCTCATATGACTCAGAAATGATGACTAGCGTGGTAATATACATAGACACTTAGACTTTAA
Organism: Pseudotsuga menziesii; assembly: GCA_001517045.1. NCBI lineage: Eukaryota > Viridiplantae > Streptophyta > Pinopsida > Pinales > Pinaceae > Pseudotsuga > Pseudotsuga menziesii. The sequence goes on along the minus strand of LPNX010081575.1, from coordinate 30,636 downwards.
TAACCTCCTTAGCCCTAACCTCGAAGATGACTACTCCAGCTTTGGAGGAGTGAGTGAAGAACTTGAAAATTATGCGTTGTTGAAAAGTAACACATAATTAACAAAGAAAAAACACTCTGGAGTAATGCATTGATGTCTAAGTCCTAGGAAAGCCAAGTTTGTTACAAAAAGTCATCATGCTACGTTAATTTATTACAATTCCCCAAGGGGTATGAACATGCAAAAATTTGAGAAAGGGCAAAAAGTGGCTCGTTGGACATTTGAACATTGATTATGAACACCTGACTTGCCAATATTTTGGTAGCTCACTTGAAAGTCACTTGAAAGTCCAACTAAGTATAACTGAGGCGGCAACATCTCCTTGCTCTTTTACTCCCATTAGAAACTTTACATGGTCATAATCATACAACCCTTACATCAAGAATTGTTTAAGTCCCATGACTTGGTACCTAAGCAAAAATTTACATTTTTCTAAACCATTGTACATTTTTCTGAATGGGGTCTCAAAATGAGTTTTACTTCAATGCTATTTAAAGGTACAACATTAGTAACATCTCAAATATTAACAACCATGTATACATGAGTAGATGGACAACCATGTAATCCATATGCATAAAGAACTGAAAAATCCCATAGTAATAAACTGCGTGACTGGGCAATACTTCCATTTGTTTGTTATACAATGTGGTAATTGCTAGTCTCTAAAAGGACTTAATTCACATGCGATCAACGACTCCACTGCTCAATTCTCGTTGGCAGAGCTAACTCTCTCCAATACGAAGGAGCGTCATTATTGCTGCAATTCAACAGAAATTCATCATCTTGCCTTTACCTAGTACAATAGTTGTGCATTTGATTAGGTCGTAGGAGCAAAGGAAATGTCTTCTTTCATCATGGTAGGCAGCATAGATTCTTATAATAGAATAACATCCTTTCTTACAAAGTCCATTATATAATCATGTCTTTTTAGATGGACCTCATTAATTTCAAGGCACTTGACTTAAAAATTTATGACTCCAATTTTAAGCAATCCTTATTTTCGAAAAACAAAACAGGGTCATCTCTTTTAAGTACAATGCAAGGTGAAATCTTCAGAGGAATTGGGCTTGTAACTTTGTTATTTTAGTTGTTCTTATGTTGACTTTCTTATATAAGTAAATATTTTTCGGGATAATATGTACCAATATTCACTATTCCACATTGAAAATGCAAGCTATATTCTTGACACCTTGCATTCCACGAGGTTTCTATGAACTTTTCGACTTCTCAGATCTTGTTTTATTGGGCTTATACAACTTGTCTTTGAAAAAGGGAGTACAAAATCGCCTTTGCACTTAAGGTCATCTTCATTCACTTAGATGTTTACAGTTCATTTAAAATAAGTCAACAGGGTCTTCGTTTGATGTTCAAGTTGGGGTAGTGATATTCCCCACCAACATTCAAATCCCCTTATGCCTCATTTCACTCCATTTGTGTCATTTTGTTCATGCAAATGGGATGCTTCAAGCAGTTGGGCTAAGTACAAGTCCATTGCATATGTTGCAAAATAGTCACTCCCACCTGCAACTTCTTAGTCGTTAATAGTGTCATGTCAGTTCTCCTAGATTGGGGAGGGGCTCTCTTGCCACACAACGATTTTCATAAGCACCTTGTCGAAAAACAATATCGAGACTTATGCTACGTCATTTTCTATTTACATTAACCAAGTTAGTTGTATTTCTCTTGTTTTCAATACATTATTCATCTCCCATTACCTATGTTGCACTTCTCACTTTTATATGTTTTTCTCGCCTTTTCTCTAAACAAAGTAAAAGAAGGTTGCAAAGGTCAACGCCTTCTTCAAGTTATTGTTTATGTCATATTTGTTATATAGATGATAATTCATCTGAAGGTTGATGGTTACTATAACAATCCCCATTATTTGAAGTAACCTTGTCCTCATGTTTTTAGTCTACTTATGTAGGTCCAATTTGTTTTCTTTGCTTGAATACATTGATATACACTAACTTAGAAAACTTGTGCATATTACTTTAAGCATATAGTTCTAGCATGTTTATTTGACATTTGAAATCTAGCTGAGTTATCTTCGCTAGTTTGAAACTGAAATTTATCTAATGCATATGTTCCAACTTGAAGAATTCATCCTCCTATGACCTATTGTTTTCTACAGTACTTCTGCTTGCAATGTTCACTTTTGACTTGGGTTTGATCAGTTGTTGTTTGAAAATCATGCAAATTGCGCTTGCACAAAATTAAGTGAGTCTATTGGAAGTGTAGTCCTAAATCTTCTCTTAGTATTATTAGTTGCTCTTTATGTTGTTTGTACTTGTTACAATTTTTTTCTAAGTTGTTGATTTAGCTCCCAAGAAGATTGATTGGCAGGAGCACGATCCTTAAATCTGTAGGAGACATGTTGGATTGCATGACTTGATTCGCGCTACAACAAAGCAAACATCATTGCGATACTACACCGCGACAATAAACTGTGCAGGAGGGTACCGTATACAATTGGTTAGAGCACCTTGGCTCCTGCCATGTGCACCGATATCTATGCTGTCTAGGTAAAAAGTAACTGCCTTTGTTTTGCCTCTTTGGTATTCATGCTTGCAATGGAGAAGGTTTCACTAGATTTTTTTTTCCTATTGACTTTGTTGAAAGCTGTTTGGACAAAGATATGCGCCCATTTCTTTGGTTTGGAAGACCAAATTTAGTGTTGATACTAAACAACTCTTTATCTGATTAGCTAGAACACTTTAAAGAATTTTGTAGTGAACCTAGAGTTTGTACCAATATTAAAATATTTAGATGAAATTGGGAAACAAAGATAAGATTTGCTTGAATGCAAACTTGACTGGATTACTTGTCGAAGCAGCTCCCACTTAATTGAAGGACATGTATTTTTTATGTTTTATAAAATGCTTCAAAATGCTATTGATATACAAAATGAAAGTAACATGCATTTTATAAAAGAAAACGTGTTGTGAAAACAACCATTAGAAGTTAATGCCACAAAACAAATTGCCTAGCCTATCAAAATCGCCATACGGTGAAAAAAAAAAGAGTTATAAGTTATAACAGTGCTTGGTGCTTACGAAGGAAAGCATTGAACATAATTAGATAGGTCAATTACCCAGAATGAATGAGAAGATTTTGGTGTTGAATCCCATCCTTCAGCGGGGTAGGCTCAGGACGAGGCATAAGGGGCTCCCATTCGTTGTTTCATTGCTTGGGCTTCTTAGGACAATCTGGCTCCGATATGGATAGAGGGATAGTAGGAAATTTGTTGAACTAGGGAAAGTTTTGGGCTTTGGTGGAGGGCTAGCTCTTTGGCTTTTCTTGATTTGCTCTTACTACTTGACCTTGCGCTGTGCTAAGGTTGATGACCACATGAAGCTCTATAATGTGTCATGTGAATAGCTGAGTTTCCTTCAAGAGGCATTTTGCAGATGGTACACGATACACTGATCCAATAATCCATCAACTCTTGTAGATGTGCCACTTCCACTTCCACTTTTTGCATCTGCACTTGAATATGCAAATACAAATGGGCACAGATTAGGGAGTCATCTTGCCAAGTAAATTTTGTGCTGTGCTGTGCATTTTTGAAAACACATTCATTCCTTGTTTTCCAGAAATGATTTAGAATATCAATTTTAACCCTTTGCCATGTTGTGTAAAATTCTACTGCCCATGGGAGAGTCTCCTAAAAGGGTAGATTTCCAAGGGATGCTTGACAGGAGGAATTGGTGACAAAGCTTAATAGCCCATTCCCGAGCAGGTTGGGCAAACTTGGTCTACCAAAAAAGATGGTTCAAGGTTTCATTTTTGCTGCAGAGAGTGCATTTGGTTTAGGGTACCCCCCTAGCTAATTTAGACATTGGCCAACAAGGAGGAGGCCTCCATGAATGATCCTAGGTAAACCAAGTCTTTTTGGTTTCAAGATATAACAGTTAACTTCTAGATGGATTTAATATATATAGCCACTTCTAAATTCTAATGTATAGAGTCATGCCTTCTCTTTCGATTTGATCCTCCAAACTTTGTTAAGTTTGGCATCCATCCTCATCTTAAATAAGAGCCATTGGTAACCATTGACCAGCTTGTATTGCTTGAATCATTTCCTTTGATTCCACGTCTAGTGTGTGTACCAAGCTATTGGCCTTGGCAAGCCAAGCTTCTGAAAGGGATTGTCTGAAATTAGGCAATGCACTTTGTTAGACTCAATGGCTCACCGAGAGGGGGGGGTGAATCGGTGAGCTTGAACTTACTTCAATTTTAACTTCTTCAAACTCTAAAATTCAAGTCATCATTTCACATTCAATTCAGCATCATATTCATCAATAGACTATGCTTCAATAATCAATTCATTCATCAAATAAAAACACATAATCATCAACTCATTGCACAAGAGACACAGATATAATATTTGTAATCTTTTTGTATTTCAAACGGCTACGACCGTGATGGCAATTCATCACCTACTGAAACAAAGAACGCCAACTCCTTATCTAAGACCCTGCCTAGTTTTTCTTAGATCCTACTAAAAAAGCATGTACACGACCCAGCTTGTATTACAACATTCACCAACTCTGTCTGATCAATCTGATGTGTCAATTCATCCTTCACTGTCTTCAATTTGTTACAGCCTTGTCATCATCTCTCTGTCATGTCTGCACTGATCATCATCTTCCACTCTGCTATACACTCGTTAGATACATGTCATCAATTTACCCACACCACAGTCACAAAACTGTTGAGCTGCTCATTAGCCTGTCACTAACAACATTCTACAGGTCATCTAACTCTGCACATGTAAGTTTGTCTCTGTCAGATTAACCCAGCCTGCTCATCTCTGTCACGTAAATACAATCTGCTCATGTCAGCTTATCAAAGTCTTCTCATGAGTGACTTGTCTTCTACTTCGGTTGCCTTAACTCTGTTCATATCCCTAAAAACATAGAAATTATGCACAAAACATTTTCTTGCAATGTCTTAAGTTCTTAACATGCTGCCTTCAACCAAGCCCGAAATTGGAACTTCATCTACAGTTCTCCATAACTCTTCATGCCATTAAAAGACTGCTGCAACTACCTCATCTTCAGTGTGCGTCTTTCCAGAACCATTATCTGCCAAAAGGGTTGCGGCTGCTTTAGTAACATCCCAAAAATCAGAGCTAAGATTCTTCACCCTCCATCACTGTGGCTTCCTCAGCAATATGCCCGAAAATTCAGAGCCCTACATCTACACCATCCAACACTTAAAAATGAGAGCGTTTGTTTCTATATATACTTGTTTTCCATCAAACTTTTGGGGCCGACCTGTCACAAAAAAATTTGTATTTTTTTTAATCTGGAGCTGACTTCACCATATTTATTTCACTTTTAATTTTATTTATTTTGGGCTGAGCCGACTTGGAATAAGCACAATTCTGTATTGATTTTACCCACGATTTTTCTTCATTATGTCGACAACTTCTTCCTATGCAAGAGACACAATCCAGAGCTATCAAATGTGGGTCCAAGGCCCAAGTCTCCATGACCATCAGGTTTTCATGGTCCAAGATGCTACAAGCACTGAGTTCATACATCATGTCCACGACCCTCCAAGGCTCCTTTATCAAGGTATATAGAAGTGTAAGAACATCATCAACAGATGGTGGCATGGACCAACATTAGTGTCATCTACAACAAGTGCATCAAGGGTTCCAAAAACTTTCTCATGCACTAGGTCCATCTCAAGGGTTCCAAGACCCTATCAAGCAACAAATGACCACAGAATGGGTCATTTGACCTTCTTGCCAAACTATCATGTCCTTCTAGCCATATTCTTCTTGCCATGTCATCTGATGCCCATATCATACCTTTGTCATCCAATGCACATATTCTTGCAATGCCATCAACCTTCATTATGCCTTTGTCATTAATGGTTTGTCATCAATAACAACCTTACTCATCAATCTCCCCCTTTGTCATTGATGGCAACCTTTTCAATCAGTCTCCCCCTTTGACATTAATGACAAAGGTGCAACGACATATCATACACAAACTGCACAATGCCCAAAAACAAATTTGATTTTTGAATACTCTCCCCCTTGCATGGAGACTAGTTGCTCCCCCTGAGATGATTATTTTCTAACTTTCTTAGGCAAATGTTACTAACTGCTCCCCCTGTCTGAAACACTGCTCTGATATACGGCTGTGTTCATCACCTTGGATCTAGCTCCCCCTTAATCTACACTCATGTCTAGCAGGCTGAGGGTAGGACCACTGCGGGCATTTTCATCATTCAGTAAGCACCTGCGGGCATTTGTCTTCTTAGAATTCATAGTGCGGGCATATTCCAATGATGCAGTCAGCTGTTGCTAGGCCTGTGTGCATTCTTTAGACTCCCTGAGGGCATTTCAACATAGTTTGCGGGCATTTTCATTGCTACAAATCTTTAGCTGGCGGGCATCCCTTCATGTCAAAGTATTTTCAACATTCTTTCTCCTGGACATCGCTATTACTTTCCCCATTGTCAAATGTACAGAGCCTGCGGGAATTTTTATTTAGCGTTATCCTCATGCTGCCTACATTATCCATCAATCTTGTGTGGTTGTTTTACCTCTGCGGGTATCTTTACATGCTTTTCATTCACTTTAGAGCCTGTAGCACATTCCTTTATCAGCACTTGCGTGCATTTTCACAAATTCAAACACCTTCATATTTCACAAAAATTCCAACTTCGTCATGACAATGACCAATGGATATGATCCCATCACTTGGCTTGTCCATATCTCAGTGAACATTTAACTTGACCGCGGGCATTTGTTCTAAGTTATGTGGGTATTTTACATGTCTTGCGGGCATCCTTTGTTACATTATGGAAAACTACGAGTATTTCAATATGTGCATCCAACCTCCTGCGGGCATTTTAAATAAGTTTGCGTGCATATTTCCCACCATTTGCGGGCTTTTTCTGAGTTCTGCCGGCATTTCTATTATATCGTGCCCACTTCAAATGGTTCCTGTGGGCATTTTTCTTTGATGACTGAAGGCTGTGGACATAGTTCTCACCTTATACTTATGCTGCGATCATCTGACAGAGTTCATTTTATCTTGCGGGCATTCCTACAATAACCAAGTTTCTCCACAAGCCAATGCAGGCACTTCTGTAACCTCGTGTTGACTGGTGCGGGCATAATTATGGTTTCCAATGCCTTTGCTTGCAATTTCAGCTGTATGTTTCTGCACATAATCCTTCAAAACTTCGTGCACTTTTTACACCTAATTTCTGCCTTTATACATCCGAGTCAAGTATATATGTATATGCATACTTCAAAAGATGCTGATCCCAGTCTCTGACTGCCTCAACCTGAAAATCTGTGTCTTCTGCTGTAAGTTGAATGGTTTTCAGATGTCTGTAATTTTTGCTGAAACCTGTCATCTTCAAAATGCATGCTTCACTTCACACTGCTACTGTACTTACTATATATTTATATATTGAGCTTACTTCAGTCGCTCCTCCCAGCTTATTCCAAAGTCCTACAAAATAAATGCCTAGCTCCCCCTATCAACAAGCCAACTGTATCCTTGCCTTCGGTTAACATTTGTAACCACGATCCTTGGACCTGTTTGGAGCAGCCATCAATTTCCTTTGAGTTCATCCTCCAAAGTCCATGAACTCAATATGTGCTAAGATTCTTGAAGAACCTTAGACTTGGCCTGCCATATGGCAGCCATCTTCCCTGGACAAATTGTCTTCAGTAACTTGAGCCTGTTCTTTCCTTTTCCAAACTTTGTTGATTCTTTGCTTGCAGTCTCTTGCAATATGTCCATATAAGTGACAGTTGTAGTATTCAAAGTTGTTGTTCAGCCGATTTCTACAATCCCTTGCTCTATGACCATAATGATGGCTATTGTAGCATTGAATGTAGGCATTTATACCTTTAGTTCGTGATTGAATGGATCTACCCCAAGATCTGCAATCCACAGCCATATGTCCAAACTCATTGCAAGAAAAACAATAACCATTGAAAGCCTTTTCATACCTGGGGACAAAAGGTCTTCTTGGTGGCTGATCATCATGGATGGATCTTCCTTGTGTTGGAGAAGCTTTCTTGTCTTGCTGAGTGTCTTCTTCCTTGCTTTCTTCACCATGCTTAAGGCTTTTCAGTATCTCTGCATAACTCCTAGGCTTATTTTCAGTCTTCTTCTCTGGCGGTTTGAACTTTGAAGTCTTCAATGATCTCTTCTTTATCATAGCCTAACCCAGTCTTGACATGTGGTGATCTCTGATAGCTGAGAATGTCATCTAGAGTTGATGAACTCTTCTTAAACTTCAAACTTGTTGCAGCTGTCTTCTTCATTTCCTCTTTCAGGGAAATGATCTCGAACTCTTTAGCTAGGCTAATTTTATTCTGTTCCAGTAGCTGAGCTTTGGTTTCTTCCAATTGGTCTTTAAGGCTTGCATGAGCTTCATTGGTTTCTTTCAAATTAGCTACCTCATTTTTCAATCTGTCAAGTTCATTTTTCAATGTACTAACCTCTGCATTCTTTTCCTGAATTTGACTTATGAAGGTTTGCTGAGCTTCTTCAGCTTGGTGTTTCAGATCAACAATAGTCTTTGTGGCCTTTTCATTCTCTTCATGTTTTTCTTGCTCAGATTTTTCAATTAGTTTTTGCTGCAGCACAATCTTTTCTTCAGATTTCTTTAATTCACCAATAGCATGCAAAACTTTTCTTTCAATCTTTTTGAGTGCATCCTTAGATACTTCAGCTTCATATGTTAGCAGTTCTTCTTTGAGCTGCTCATTTTCTTCTCTCGTCTTGTCTAACTCATCTAGAGCAGAGGTGAGTTCTCCTTCCCAGTCAATCTCCCCTTCTACTTCCTTAAGCTCTTCATCTTCATTTTTACGAGAACAATAAACTATATCACATTATGAATTATTACAAGTAGAAACACTCTTACCTTCCAGGTTGAGTGAGTCTTGGACTGAATCTTCAACAGAGCCAGTTTTTATTTCCTGTCCTTCAACTAAGTGGAATTGTTTCAATTTGAACCATAGTTCTTTTGCTGAGATGCACTGTCCTATCTTCTCTTTTATTGAGTCTGCCAATCCATCAAGAATTGTTTCCATTGCCATTGAGTTGTTTTTTCTTGCATCCATCTGAGCTATGGTTCTCACTTTCTTTGGTGGATTATATCTAGTGATTATTGAATTCCATATGCCAAGTCCAACTATCTTCAGACACCACTCCATTCTTATACTCCATACCACATAGTTTGTCCTATCGAATGAGGGTACCTCAATCATTGGTTGCTTACCCATTGTGTGTGTCCACTGATCTCCTTCAAGCTAGTTAGACTTGTGCTGAAGGCCTGCTTTGATACCAATTGTTAGACACAATGGCTTACCAAGAGGGGGGGGGGGGTGAATTGGTGAGCTTCAACTTACTTCAGTTTTAATTTCTTCAAACTCTAAAACTTAAGTCATCATTTCACATTCAATTCAGCATCATATTCATCAATAGACTATGCTTCCATAATCAATTCATTCATCAAATAAAAACACATAATCATCTACTCATTGCACAAGAGACACAGATATAATATTTGTAATCTTTTTGTATTTCAAACGGCTACGACCGTGATGGCAATTCATCACCTACTGAAACAAAAAGCGCCAACTCCTTATCTAGGACCCTGCCTAGTTTTTCTTAGATCCTACTAAGAAAGCATGTACAAGACTCGGCTTGTATTACAACATTCACCAACTCTGTCTGATCAATTTGATGTGTCAATTCATCTTTCACTGTCTTCAATTTGTTACAGCCTTGTCATCATCTCTCTGTCATCTCTGCACTAATCATTACCTTCCACTCTGCTATACACCAGTTAGATACATGCCATCAATTTACCCACACCACAGTCACAAAACTGTTGAGCTGCTCATTAGCCTGTCACTAACAACATTCGACAAGTCATCTAACTCTGCTCATGTAAGTTTGTCTCTGTGAGATTAACCCAGTTTGCTCATCTCTGTCATGTAAATACAATCTGCTCATGTCAGCTTATCAAAGTCTTCTCATGAGCGACTTGTCTTCTACTTCAGCTGCCTTAACTCTGTTTATATCCCTAAAAACATAGAAATTATGAATAGAACATTTTCTTGCAGTGTCTTAACATGCTGCCCTCAACCAAGCTCGAAATTGGAACTTCATCTACATTTCTCCATAACTCTTCATGCCATTAAAAGACTGCTGCAACTACTTCATCTTCAGTGTGCGTCTTTCCAGAACCATTATCTTCCAAAAGAGCTGCGGCTGCTTTAGTAACATCCCAAAAATCAGAGCTACGATTCTTCACCCTCCATCACTATGGCTCCCTCAGCAATATGCTCGAAAATTCAGAGCCCTACATCTACACTATCCACCACTTAAAATGAGAGCGTTTGTTTCTATTTATACTCGTTTTCCATCAAACTTTTGGGGCCGACCTGTCACAAAAGATTTTTTATTTTTTATTTTTAATCTGGAGCCGACTTCACCATATTTATTTCACTTTTAATTTTATTTCTTTTGGGATGAGCCGACCTGGACTAAGCACATTTATGTATTGACTTCACCCATTATTTTTCTTCATTATGTCAACAACTTCTTCCTATGCAAGAGACACAATCCAGAACTATCAAATGTGGGTCCAAGGCCCAAGTCTCCATGACCATCAGGTTTTCATGGTCCAAGATGCTACAAGCACTGAGTTCATACATCATGTCCACGACCCTCCAAGGCTTCTTTATCAAGGTATATAGAAGTGTAAGAACATCATCAACAGATGGTGGCATGGACCAACATTAATGTCATCTACAACAAGTGCATCAAGGGTTCCAAAAACTTTCTCATGCACTAGGTCCATCTCAAGGGTTCCAAGACCCTATCAAGCAACAAATGACCACAGAATGGGTCATTTGACCTTCTTGCCAAACTATCATGTCCTTCTAGCCATATCCTTCTTGTCATGTCACATATTCTTCTTGCCATGTCATTTGATGCCCATATCATGCCTTTGTCATCCAATGCACATATTCTTGCCATGCCATCAACCTTCATTATGCCTTTGTCATTAATGGTTTGTCATCAATGACAACTTCACTCATCACACTTTTCCCAAGATGATTTTGTTAGTTGCAAAAAGCTTGGATTTTAGATAATTTTGTTAGTTGCAAAAAGCTTGAATTTTCCCCTTCTAAAGCTCCCTTAGATTTCCAATATCTAGATTATTGGTCATAGAGATCCCTAAGGGTATGGGCTTTTTTTAATGTCTTGTGGCTTAAAACTAACTTGTACGTAATGGCCTCCCAGGCCCACTTAATACTCTTTGCAACAAAAGCCCCCTTCACCTTGATAGGGGTTGGAGTGATCAAGAGAGCCCACAAATTCAGTTTGCTCCACTTCTTGAGGCTCTTTGAGGCTTCTCAGATGTTACAGTTTCTCAATAGGTTTTTTTAGGATTCATGGTCCTTAATTGCACTATGATTCCTTTGGTGCATATGTCATTCCATTTCCCATGAGTTCTAGTGGCAAGAATTGCCATTCCTTCTTTGTCTCTTGGCATACAACACAAGCTTCAATTAACTCTATGGAAGCCCTTCTCTCCTCTAGAATTGGTCCACAAAAAGTTTATGAAAGACTTCTCCCATCTGAATTTTGAAATAAGCATGTGTTGAGGGAACCTAGCACAAGGAATGGTATACATGTGTGGAAACAGGAAGTTTGGAATATTTGGAAATTTACAGGGACACACATGGGCTTTATAATCTATTTGTCAATTTTTTTCGCTACTCTTTGCAAAACCGCCTCCCATAGCTCCTTGGGGGTTGCATCAATGGCAAAGGGGATTTCTAGAAAAACTTGAATACCTTGCTAGTTTGATTCTAGGTCCATCCCTGGTGCATCAACCAGTGTTTGGAGCCTCTCTTTGGCTTAGGCAGAAGCATGGAGTCTTTGCCATTTGAAACTTAGATCCCAAGGTGTTGCAGAGGATTTGCAAGTAGTCCTTGGTGTTAACTAAAATTTCTCCTCCTTCCAAAATTGTTAAGGAGGAGCCATCCACAAAAGGCTTGTTCACTCGCTACCCACCTCTAGGGCCAAGGAGTGGAATACCCTTGATTAGGCAAATGCCTGTTATGTAACATGTTCTAAAGAAGGTATCCAAGTGCTTCTGCTACCATTACATAAAGGGTTTCACTACCTAATATATTTGAAAGGGCCAGTGTCTTCAGATTTGGTCTAGTAATGAAAAGGCATCTAATGACATTTGCAAAGAGGGTTTCTATTACTTTGACAAGAAAGTGTTGATTCCTAGGGCTTTGACATTGTAATGATGAAAGGCCACTCTACCTTCTCATATTCTTTTTCAAAGTCAATTTTAATGAAGAAGGCCTCTAAGCCTTGGCTTCGAGCCCAGTCCATTGCTTCCCGGGCTACAATCACATAGCCTAAAGTGAATCTTCAGCTAATGAAATTGGATTGCTTAGGCCTGATGATCTTTGGTAGGGTATTCTTCACCCTCTTGGTTATGGCATTCATCAGAATTTTATAAGAGACATTCAAGAGTGTTATATATCGCTAGGTAGTGATAACCTCAAGCTCGTGTGGCTTTGGAATGAATATGATCTGACCCCTGTTTATTCAATAGCATAATGAACGTGTAGCCATCTAGTCTAGGAGATCTGTTGCCGATCACTTTGTTTAGAGAAACCACCAATTCATCCAATGTGAGCTTTTGTTCACATGCTCTCTATTTTTTATTTGTAAGTGGTTTTGGAACTAGGTCAATACATGTATGAATGGCCACCTTTTTTCAAGGACATGAGTATTGTATTGACAAAGGTTGAAGTATTGGTGGAGTAACCAATATGGTTAGAGAGGCAAACTAGGCACAGGAGAAGGCTAAGCAAACACAATCCTTAACGTGGATGATGTCAAGCTAGCAGACATTAGACATTGAATAGAATCTAGATGAAATTTGTAAGTTGTTTGAAGCTTCATAGTGACCACCTTCATTTGGGACAAAGATACCATCTTACATCAAAGAAAAAGAAGTTGTCAATGAGACGACAAAAGACAACAAAAATAAGGAGGAGGCTTATATTGAATAAGGAGCAAGAGGAATCCGACTCAACAAAACCCCCTCCCATTTTAGTCAATCATCCATCTTTGAGCAGCGATGGTAGAACCAAGCCTTGACCAACAACTGATCTCTCTAACTTTTATGTATAAATAAGTTAATTCCCAAATATTCCCCTTTTCCTTAATTTGTTAAAATTAGTAAGTTTAAGAAAAACAAGTTTGCTTCCTTGATGGAGAAGTGAGAAGCACATGTCAACCAATGGGTAATACCTACTAGTTGATTCAATCAAATAGGGGTTACCATCAAATTATTGCTTTCAACCAATTTGAATCAATCTAATCTGATATGGTGAAGTTACCTCTTTTTGACTGGAATCTCAACATTTTGATTCTATTATGTTTAATCCTATTGGTTAACCCTTTGTCTATTGAGTCTACTACCTCAATCAAACATGGGATATTATCAAATTATTAGAAATAGGCCAACATTAACAAAATGTATATTAGAAACATATTGGATGAATTTGCTTTTGAAAATAATGAACAACAAAAGGATTTAACTGCAATAGATGCTAAACATCCATTACAAAATCTGGAAGACCATATCAAGAAGGAAAAATAATGGTGTTTTGAATGTTGATCTTATAACAAGATAGTAGATCTACACTGATCTCTTCAACAAAGTCTAATCCAGTCATCAAATTAACATATTTATAGTAACTCCTAATATAGATAACAATAAAGATGTTCACATTCCATAACTGTCCCAGAATAACCAACAACAAAAATAGAGTGGAATAACACATGTAGAGAATTGTTTAGAGGTGCCCTTGGGCAAATAATGAAAGAGTTCACGAAGGAGATGATACAAATGACGAGTGTATTTTTGTATTTATACACTTCATTTTGGGTTTGGGTGCTAGCCTCAAGAGGGTGACTAGGTTGATCTACTCAAACATAGAAAGTTCAATAAATGGACTAGTTAGGTACCCATATGTAGGTTTCATAAAGTTTTAATCAATACAATGGATCAACACATGGCCTCAAGTGAATAGTAACCATGATTTAACATTGAAGGTTGAGGTTTAACATAGAGAATTGAAGATTTCAAATGCCTTATGAATGTGCTAAGAACCCGTGTCAACCTTCCTCTTTATTTTGTTAGTATATTTTTTTGGACACATATGCTTTGTAAGTCGTCTCGTTAGTATGTTGTATTATCCCACATTCATGGGGAGTAAGTAATAGTTGTTAAGTCGTCTAGTTAATATGTTGCATTATCCCACATTCATGTGGGGTAATAGTTGTTTAGATTAGACTTAGTATATAAGTACGTGTTGAGGCTAATGAAGGCATCCAAGAATTATTTGTATTGATCTTGCTCAAAGGAGGTTGGCCCCTCGAAGTGGCCTGTGATCAATAAAATCTCTTCTATGCTTTGCTATTTCTGTTATATCGTGCATTCTCATTATTTATTGTAGGAGGTTCCTCACATCTGGTATTAGAGCACTTTCTTGGGCTCGCTGGGTGGAAGTTCTACCATTTTTTTTTCTTTAGCCGTGCTTCTTGAAGCTGTGATTATTGCAACAGTGCTTCTTTTTTGCATCGGTATTATTCATTCAGATCAGGGACTAAACCCTATCTGCTTAACTGTGGAAAGTACTTGGGCATAGCCCTAAAACTCATTGTGAGGAGTACCACAGGAACCCCTAAGTAGCTGGCCATTGAGAGGACCTGCCAAGCGAAAAGGGCAACGACCTCTACCTTATTGACCAGTTTCCACTCGTGAGGTAAACCAAGAGCTGACGTCTGTTGCAAAACGGTTATCAGTTTCACCTGAGCCGTGGAGTGAGGGGTACTGCCCCATTACGTAAGCCGTTAGACATCATTGGTGGCCGAGTGAATCCCCTGAACCTTTAGGAAGTCGAACATACCTGGGGTCCATATCTATTTCTAGTTGATAAAACGCATTTTTTCGAAGCCGCCACAGTATACATTTTTGATTTTTGGCCATATCATCTTTGTTTTGGCTTCATTTCCTTTGAAAATTCACTGTAACCGCCGTAATCCCAAATTCCAATTCCCGAAGCCCGAAATCCCACATTTGTCTATTTTTAGGGTTTGCCTTAACTTCTCCGATTCTCACCCGATTGCCTTCAAATTTTTCCACCGTGTTCGTTTCTCAATTCTGCTTCTTTGTCTGTCTCTGACAAATTTTCCAATTCTTTCACCCCGCTTCTAAAATTCCCATTTTCTGCCTTCTTGTCCCTTAGAAAGTGTCCAAAACCTAGTCAAACCCCAATTACCCACCCGAGTTTTTACTTACTCAAAATTTTCCACTTCTAAAACCCTTTTCGGTTTTTTTTTCTACCCATTTCCCAAGGCCAAATTCGAAGATCTAGATCAAAAATTTCTTAGTCTCCATCTTCAGCATTCAGCCATGAGCAACCGACTACAGCTCGAGTCTTCTGTAGACACCGGGTTCTCTTCTTCTAACAACTTTCGTGGCCCGAAGATTGATTTTCCTCGCTTCAATGGTGATGATCCAACTTGATGGATTTACAAGGAAGACCAATATTTCAGTCTGCATAACACTTTTGATGTCAATAAAGTTCCACTTGCATCCTTTCATTTGGAACATGATGCCCTTCAATGGTTTCGTTGGTACATCAAGGTTCACACAGAGCCAAACTAGATAGATTTTGCCAACTCCTTTTGCAACGATTTGGGCCTAGTGCTTTTGATGACTTCACAAGAGCACTCACCAAACTTCGCCAAACTGACACAGTGAGGGAGTATTAGGCAGAATTTGAGAAACTGGCCAATCACATTGAAGGATTGCCTTATGCATTCTACAGGAGTTGTTTTATCAGTGGTCTGAAGGATGCAATCCGATCTGAGGTTAAAATGTTCAATCCCAACACAATGATGGAAGCCCTAGGGTTGGCTACGTTGGTGGAGGACAAGATCATGGCTCAACAACACTCCAAATCCACTTTTGTTCCATTCAGAAATATGGTTCCCCAAAGACCTCCAATTCCGCCAGCTCCTAGAACCACTCTTTTCAAGCATTTGTTTGAAGCCGAGATGCTGCGGGCACGTAGGGAAAAAGGGCTTTGTTATAATTGTGACGAGAAATTCACCCCGGGACATCGATGTGCTGAGCAAAATCTCTATCTCTTGGATGTGGATTCTCCACCTACACCTGAATTTTTTTATGATGATCAAGATCCAGTAGACGCTGAGGGTGACATTTAACAACTGCCTTTTGACCTTCTTGCTCAAGATGACCAACCAGAGATATCTCTCCATGCATTACCGGAGTCACCACCCCACAAACCATGCGGGTTAGGGGTTTCTTCAAAAAACTCCCTCTAATAATACTCATTGATTCTAGTAGTATTCATAACTTCATTGATCCTAGGATCGCCAAACAGGCTGATTGTTTTGTCTATCCTTGCTCCAGCTTTGAAGTTATGATTGCCAATGCAGGCACCTTACCTTGCAAAGAGAAGTGTCGTAATGTGTGAATCTCTATTGGGGATTATAACTTACGCATTGAGATGTTTGCCTTGCCCTTAAGCGGATGTGATGTGGTTTTGGGCGCTCCATGGTTACGCACACTTGAACCTATTTTATGGGATTTTGCTAAAGTTTGGATGCAGTTTCAGTCAATGGGCAAAAACACACATTGAAGGGCTTGCAACCAGGGTCTCTCAGCATCATCAATTCACATCACATGGAAAAACTCCTTAAGAAAAGTTCACATGGTGTTATCGTTCAACTCCATTTCAATTAGATGCAACCTTCAACAATCTCAACTACTCCCTTGGATCTCCAACAAATTTGGATTGATATGCATGTGTGTTTTTTGAGCCAGTGGGATTGCCACTTTCAAGACCAGAGGACCATCGTATTCTGCTCCTTCCTGGAAGCGTCCTTCCCAACATTAGGCCCTATCGCTACCTGTTTCACCACAAGACAGAGATTGAGATGCTTGTTCGAGACTTACTGAAGCAAGGTATTATTCGCCCTAGTACCAGTTCGTTCTCTTCACTAGTTCTTCTTGTCCAAAAAAAAGATGGGTCATGGCGCCTCTGCATTGACTTTTGAGCACTTAATCACACCACAACCAAGGATAAGTTTCCAATTCTTGTTGTTGATGAGCTTTTGGATGAGCTTCATGGTGCTCATTTTTTTTCCAAGTTGGATCTTCGTTTTGGGTATCACCAAATTCGGGTTCATGAGGATGATATCCCTAAAACAACTTTCCGCACACATGATGGCCACTATGAATTTTTGGTCATGCCATTAGGCTTCACGAATGCTCCTTCCACATTCTAGGCATTGATGAATAAAATATTCCTGCCTTGCTTGCGAAACTTCATTCTGGTCTTCTTTGATGATATCCTCATCTATAGTAAAACATGGGTTGAGCATCTCCAACATCTGGATCTTGTATTGCAACTTTTCTGTGATCATCATCTCTGTGCCAAACAATCTAAATGTGTTTTTGGGCAAAAGGAAGTAGAGTATTTCGGGCATATTGTTTCAACACAAGGGGTTTGCGTAGATCCTGCCAATATAGATGCCATGAAAAATTGGTCGCATCCTTAGACCTTGAAGAGCCTTCGTGGGTTTTTGGGACTGATTGGCTACTACTGCAAGTTTGTCAAGGATTATGGGAAGATTGTAGCTCCATTAACAGCTCTACTGAAAAATGATGCTTTTACATGGACACCTGCTGCTGAGTGTGCATTTGACAAACTGAAACAAGCTATATGTACCACACTTGTTGTAGCTATGCCTGATTTTTCCAAGCCCTTCACTATTGAGAGTGATGCTTGCGACAATGGACTTGGTGTTGTCCTCCTTCAAGATGAACATCCCACTGCGTTCACCAACAAATCCCTTTCCAGTAAGAATTTAGCCGCCTCTACATATGAGAAGCAAATGATGGCTATTTTGCATGCAGTACTTAAGTGGCGTCCATACCTCTTAGGGAATCATTTCTACATCAGGACTGATCACTAGTGTCTGAAATATTTCTTGGAACAACGGGTCTCATCCCCAACACAACAGAAATGGGTTAGCAAACTCATGGGTTATGGCTATGAGATCACTTACATGAAGGGTAAGGACAATCTTGTGGCGGATGCTCTTTCCCGCACATTTGATGACCATGCTTCTCTTTCAACTATTTCTATGCCTATTCCAAATTGGTTACAATATGTTCAACAAGGCTATGTCAATGACTTTTCCTTATCTGAAATCATCCAACAGTTGGCCAGTAATCCTTTTGCTGCACCGCATTACTCTTGGGATGGATCTTCTCTGAGATGCAAGGGTCGTCTAGTGCTTCCCCAGAGCACAGATCTTCACCAGGTTGTCTTCTATGAACTCCATGCTTCTCCATCGGCAGAGCACTCTGGGTTCCTCAAAACGTATGAGCGGGCATGATGTAACTTCTTTTGGAAGGGAATGAAACAAGAAATTCAACAGATGGTTGTCGAATATGATACTTGCTAGTGCCACAAGGGTGAAATGACACTCCTCCCCGGCTTGCTCAAACCCTTGCCCATCCCTACAAGGATTTGGATAGATATTTCAATGGATTTCATTGAAGGGCTCCCTAAATCTGGAGTGAAGACCATAATCTTGGTTGTGGTTGATCGACTCTCCAAATATAGTCATTTTTGTGCTCTTAGCCATCCATATATCGCCTCGCCTCCTCTGTCGCACAAATTTTCATGGACCAAATATTCTGTTTTCATGGAATCCCTTCTTCCATTGTCTCAGACCGCGACACAACTTTCACAAGTCTTTTTTGGACCGAACTCTTTCACCTCACTGGCACCAAATTGAATATGTGTTCAGGATATCACCCACAAACAGATGGTCAGACTGAAGTCATCAACAAATGTTTGGAAACTTATTTTTGTTGCATCACCTTCGAACAACAACATCAGTGGGCAAAGTGGCTCCCTCTCGTTGAATGGTGGTACAATACTTCCTACCATACTGCATCTAAAATGACTCCATATGAAGCAGTTTATGGTCAAGCATCGCCAGTGTTCCTTCCATACACCCCCAACAGTTCACCAGTTCAGGCAGTTGACATGGTTCTTTGAAACCATGATCAGATTCTTCACATTCTGCAGGACAATCTTCACATGGCAAGAAATTGCATGAAACAACAGGCCGATCAACACCGTTTTGAGTGCACCTTTCAAGTTTGTGATATAGTTTTTCTTCGTCTGCAACCTTACAAACAATCCTCCTTGAAACTCAAATGGCGTCAGAAGCAGGCTCCAAAGTTCTATGGGCCATATAAGGTTCTTCAGAAGATTGGGTTTGTTGCTTATAAATTGGAACTTCCTGCTTCTTCTCGCATTCACCCAGTATATCATGTCCCTTGCCTCAAGAAAGTGATTGACACCAACATTAGATTGCAATTTGTTTCACTAGAACTGGATAAGGAAGGATCCATCATTTTGGAACCGGAGGCCATCCTCAATAAGCGCACTCGTCAGTTTCGCTCTCGGTCCATCACAGAGGTCTTAATTTAGTGGCACGACATGCAACCAGAGGATGCTACATGGGAACCATTCCTTCAGATTCAACAATAGTTTCCACATTTAAAGCTTTGAGGACAAAGCTTTTTTAAGAGGGAGGGGATGTTAAGAACCTGTGTCAACCCTCCTCTTTATTTTGTTAGTATATTTTGTCGGACGCATATGCTTTGTAAGTCGTCCCGTTAGTATGTTGTATTATCCCACATTCATGGGGAGTAAGTAATAGTTGTTAAGTCGTCTAGTTAAGATGTTGCATTTTCGAGTGAGTAATAGTTGTTAAGTCGTTTAGTTAAGATGTTGCATTCTCCCACATTCATGGGGAGTAATAGTTGTTTATATTAGACTTAGTATATAAGTACGTGTTGAGGCTAATGAAAGCATCCAAGAATTATTTGTCTTCCTCAAAGGAGGTTGCTCCCTCGAAGTGGCTTGCGATCAATACAATCTCTTCTGTGTTTTGCTATTTCTGTTATATCGTGCATTCTCATTGTTTATTGCATGAGGTTCCTCACAAAATGACACTGAGTTTGCTGCTGAAGACTACTTAGATATCAGCTACTGTCATTCATTGAGTGCCTTTAAAATAGTTGGTGCGATTGCACAAAGCCAAGGGATGTGATCCCATTGTGGGAAAAATCATATAAGTTATGTGAGTAAAAGAAAATATGTTGTATCAAAGTTTTTGGATGTACTGTGTACGAGTTTTTAGTCCAATGTTTTGGGTGAATCTTTCACCCATCTTTAGGGAACCAACAATGACGCTGATGTATGAAGGAAAAGATTAGGCTTAATATAATAATAAATAATAAAAGAAAAATAGAAATAAGGAATTTCAATCTTAATTTAAAAAACAAATCAAAGAAAAATGGTAATAAATCAATAAGAGATAATAAATAGGTAAAATGAAAAAGAATAAATGGTAAGTTATTAAGAGTTTTACCATTTCCTTTAATTTATTTATTAAAATTTAATAAAATAAAACAAATTTAGTTTAAAACTTTAAAGTCTTTCTTAAATATTTAAAAGAAGAAAGAAATAAAGAGAAATAAAAGTAAAAGGAAAAAAAATAACGCGAGAGGAGAAAACTCTAATCTTGAGTAAAGAAAGAGACTTTAAAGGAAGACGAGAATTTAATTATAAAATAAAACTATAATTTTGAATTAATAAGGGGGTGTCAAACCAAGGAAAGGGGAATATTAAAAGTTAATTAAATAAAATCGAAACAATTTTGCATGGAGATTAAAGAGCAAGGTGATCTTTGGCAATCAAGAAACAAGGTAGGGAAAGGGAGAAAAATTTGAAAAGGGGGGTGGGGATACGTGTTTGTTAAGATTGGACCAAATGGGACAGAAGATAAGCAAGATAATTAAAGTGAAAAAATGTCAAGAAAGGAAGAAGGGTTCCAGACACGTAATCAAGATTGGCTTCATGTAAATGATAGATAAGGGGTTTCCATGATTGACTTAGGTTATAGCTATCTTCATGATTAAAATTATTAGGGTTTTTTTCTATTTCAAGGGCTTCATGAATAAGTCTGGAAGATTAATAAGAAGTGTGTGCCAGGATCTTGGTTTGATCGAAACAGATGAGGTGTTTGGACTTAGAAGAGTGCTCTGTAATGGAGGATTTAGAAATGTGATTGTGATTAGTGTTAGCTATGTGCTCTTTTAGGCGGGCTTGGATGGATCGGCTGGTTTGTCCATTGTAAGATTTCGACAGTCCGTCCGATCTGTCCAATGTAAGATTTGGACAGACTGGCCGGTCTTATCACTGTGAAAGCATCCAGAACCAAAAAAAGAAAATAATGTTTATCAAGGCTGCCTCTAGAATATTCATGGTGTCCGTACTCTTGTCCATCACCTGAAGCAAGAAAGTCAGGCAATGTTGCTGTCTGAGATAGTTGATACCGAAAATAATCTCTCATCGACAACAACACAATGTTTCTTAGCCCGATGTTCAAGAACATCCATTTCAGACAATCTTTATCCAGATGTTCAGAATTGATAATATGATATTCACACTTCCTTTTTATGTATTCCCCCATCATTTTGTATTGATGTTAATTTTGAAAATTTGGACTTTTGTGAATTTTCTAAATCTCTGCTTCAAGGACGAAATAATACTTTAAGGTTGGGGTAGATGTTGTAGATAGAAAATAAGTCTAAAGCATATGTTGAGTCAGCTCTGTTGGCTCCATGAATGTCTATCAAGCATAGGTTTTGTTGAATTAACCTCTGGCAGGTCAGGTGGGATGTTGGTCAGTCTACAGCTGCTTGTTGACTGAACCGATGTGGCAGTTATAGACAGTTTTGGAGTAATAATTATTTGCCAGACTGACTAGATATATGCATTTTGTACTCGGATATAGTGGTTAATCTTCGGATGAAATAAGAAGCAAGTGCTTGTGCCATCCCTCGTGCTACCATTTCCTTTATTGTCGTCCTTTTTTGTCGTCCCTCTTTCTTTGAATCTTTCTGGTTATGCATGATGTGATTTATTGGATGCATGATTTGTTTAAGTATAATGCTAAATTCAGAAGACACCTGTTGGGGAACAGATATAAAACATCAAGGCTAAGCAATTAAGGATCCAATAAGTGGATCATTAGTCTTCATCACTAAACATCTGAGCTTTTGCCAACGAACTGAGTGCATAGCATCTCAAGATGGGTAGATACTAGAATGTTGTGAACCTGATTACTAGAGATTTTTGTCGCTGGTTAATTTTGTTAGAATAAGCATGCAGGTATATTTGTATTAACTTCCAAAATGCAACTAGTGGTTGAGTCAACTTATGTTTCTAGATCGAGTCTGTTCATATTTTATACTCTGTTACCAGAAATGGGGCATACATGAGGTATTCTTCCCATGATAAATCTGCTTAGAAATTGAAAGGCATAGAAAATGCTGTTTTCTATGGTTCTTCTCATTTCTTAAGATCAGAAACTGTTTCTTGAGAAACAAACCATTTTTGAGGGTCGTTTCTTGAAAAATGTGACCTTGTTTCTCCATGGTTATAACTAGTACCCAGTTTCTCTTGAAAACAAATTAAGAAAAAATTAAAGATTCTTCTAAACCTAAACCCAATCGACCTTCACACACCTTTGAAACTACCTTTTGGGTTGTAGTCAGCATTATTTTGATTTGAACAAAGCTGTGATAACACTGTCACTGCACTAGGCTACAACCCCTGAACATGCAACCAGGGCTAAGGCTGAAGATTAATGCTCCTCTAAAGAAAAATCGGGTACTGTAAAGAATCGTCGAGGAGATTGCCCCATGCAAAATGATTTGGGAGTGTGTAGCCCCAAGCCGCTCAGCTGAGGAGATTAAGAGGTGAAATTGCCCGTTGTTGAGGAGAATCATAGACTGTCAAGGAGCTAAATCACCCAGCAGTTTGGTATTCCTCCTCAGCAGCTTGTCTTTTCCTCTGCCCTGTCACTTTCCTGGAGATAGTCGCTCAGATTCTTCTCAATATTAGCGGATTATTCTCATTGAAATACCCCTTTGCCACCTGGTGATTCAATGGTATTCACCATGATTGGTATTATAAAAAAGAACTGCGTTGCATTTTATTGCACAACCCAAAATAAATTTGCATCATTGCATGTACAGGAGACGGCACCAGTATTTTTCAAACCAGTAACCTTCCAAGTTTTTCATACTTACATATTCTCTTCATTGAAATGGATATTACAAAGTCTTATAAATTTCATATTTTTAAGAATATGTACATTGTGAGTATATATATATATGTATATATATATTTCAATATTTGTATGTGGGGCAGTTTTTAATGGACAAAACCACTTTGCAACTTCACGTGGTTACATGATTTCTTGCATTCTACATATATTCTGCTGAGCGTACACTTGCATCCTCAAACTTCGACAACTGTAGCAATAAGCTTAAGTAAATTCATCCACACTGGCAAGTGCACTAGTACTTTGCAGCAGCAAGCTTGTGCATTGCGTGTCAATCACAATCTTCAAGCTTCCTTTGCAGAGCCCACAAACTTCTCCATGTAGAACTCATAAACCTCCAAACTCCTGTTGTAGAACCCACAATTTTTTTAACTACATAGAATCTGCTGGACTTCCAATTGCAACAAACTGAAGTTCATATAAGAATAAAATAGGAATATTGATCTTATGAATGAAAAGAGTGGCCAGGTTATCTTCTGATTAGCCTGGATAACTATAAAATCTCCTTCCCTTCTTTAGCCTACAACATTTCAAATGTTCAAACTGTATTATACAATCTACAATCTTCCTTCCAATCTCCTGTATTTGGTAATATTTGTATATATGTTAGATATGTATATATATATTTTTATCTACAGTGCATATGCTTAGCATATGCTTAACCTTTGGACTGTGTTTCTCATACTGTTCTCGTTTTTGCTTTGTTTTCCGTTTCTCATTTTTGATAACTTAGATTTTATATGAGCCCTATACTGCTTTGTTTTCCGTTTCTCATTTTTGATAACTTAGATTTTATATGAGCCCTATACGTTTATACACTAGCACAAAGCTCTGTGCTAAAGCTCTCATTCTAAGTTGAACGTTTTGTTGAATTTCAATATTAGCATAAACTTTAAAAATTTGCAGTTAAACATCAATAGATCAGCAGTGCAGTAAAAACACATTCATCACATCAACACACATGGACATAATATTTTTCATTGGGGAAACCTTCAAAGGACAAAAACCCCAAAAGCATTAATAAAAAATGGGATGGCTTAAGAAATTCTTCAAAAAGTTCCTCAAATCTAGATCTGGATTTTGACCACAGTAACTGTAAAATTCATTAGTAAAATTCAGACTGATAATTTTACCCACAATTTCCAGAATTACAGAAAATTACCAATTTAGGGCTTTCCCAGAAAAACCGAGATTTTCTCTCTCCTGCCCGAAAATATTAGACTGCTGAAAACTGCCCGAAAATATCAGATTGTCTGAAAACTGCTCAAAAATATCAGCCTGCTGAAAACTGCCCGAAAATATCAGACTGTCTAAAAATTGCTCGAAAATATCAGACTGCTGAAAACTGCCCAAAAAATGGAATGCTGAAGATCGCTGTGCAAAAATGCTGAAGATGGACTTTGTTGATAAAGCCCTAGCTGAGGGTTTGAACATAAGATAGTCTTCTTCACCTGTGAGAGCAAAATAGTGTAACAAATTAGAAGGCTTGATCTTCTTTTATAGGCTTTGTTCACCTCTAAGTGGACAAGATTAGGAAAAATAAAAATAATAATATTTTTATTCTTTTTTTAATTTCACTTTCACTTTTATCAAAAATGTACTTTTATTTTTTCCTTTGACTTTTATAAGAAGTCCTTCTTTAATTAGGAAAAATAAAA
This sequence comes from Pseudotsuga menziesii, assembly GCA_001517045.1. NCBI lineage: Eukaryota > Viridiplantae > Streptophyta > Pinopsida > Pinales > Pinaceae > Pseudotsuga > Pseudotsuga menziesii. The sequence goes on along the minus strand of LPNX010081575.1, from coordinate 5,588 downwards.
ATAATAATATTTTTATTCTTTTCCTAATTTCACTTTCAATTTTACCAAAAATGTACTTTAATTTTTTACTTTGACTTTTATAAGAAGTCATTCTTTAATTTTGTTTTCCACCTGTGGTCCTTTTAGGTGGAAAAGATTAGGAAAGATAAAAATAATAATATTTTTATTCTTTTCCTAATTTCACTTTCACTATTACCAAAAAGGTACTTTTATTTTTTTTCTTTGACTTTTGACTTTGGCCTTTTACCAAGTGCCCCTGTGGTCATTACCCGTGGTACATTTTTATTTCAAAAGTATATCATCATAAACCAAGAGATTTATTAATGCTTTTATCTCACACACTGTGTGACACCTAGATCTGGTACTAGGGTAACTTAATCAAGGGTAGCTAATCCTTGGAGAAGCACACCAAGCCCATAGATCAAGGGTCAAAGTGCCATACACATGCCCAGACCCAGTCTAGAGCTTATAGTGTCTTCATTCTCCCAGAGAATGGCTACTCAGAACTAAGCTGAGTCTACCAGTCCCAGACTGGTCTACATCGTGGTCCCAGACCAGATGTCTACTCAACACAAGGTTGAGTCTACCTAGGGCAGATCTAGGTTTATATCATGGTCCCAGACCAAATATCTACCATTCAACAGAATGGCCAGTCAACACTGGGTTGAGTCTTCACCGTGGTCCCATTCTTCGAAGAGAAGGGCTCTCGATGCTGCTCAGAAAATCAACACTCCCTCTCAGCGAGAGAGTCATTCTTTGCCATACCAAGCTTGTCACGAAAGTACACGAACTTTGATGCTGTCAGAGGCTTGGTCAAGATATCTGCAATCTGTTCATCTGCACGAATGTACTGCAACTTCAGAGCACCTCTCTGCACCAGGTCTTTGATGAAATGATACCTCATTTCAATGTGTTTCGATCTGTCATGAAACACTGGATTCTCTGAAAGCTTTATGCAACTCTGATTATCGCAATGGATGATCGTTGAGTCAAGCTTTCCCTCGAACAGATCAGATAACAACTTTCGGAGCCAAACTGCTTCCTTGCAGGCATCGCTTGCAGCTATATACTTTGCTTCAGCCGTACTCTGAGCTATGGAACCCTGCTTCTTGCTGGACCAAGAGATCATTGCTGATCCCATACTGAAGCAATAACTAGAGGTACTTTTTCGGTTGACTGCACTACCAGCCCAACCTGAATCTGAATATTCAGATAACAATACGACACTACTGGAAGTATACCTGGGCCCATAAGTGATAGTCCCTCACACATATCTGAGTACATGTTTGGCGGCTACCAAGTGTATGTGCTTCGGATCTGACATGCACTGACTTAGTGCATTCACTGTGTAGCAGATTTTTGGTCTCGTATGCACGAGATACATCAGGGAACCAATGAGCTGTTTGTATAGAGTAGAGTCCACATTCTGTGAACTACAGGCTGAGTCCTGCAACTTTGTCAAGTTGGTAGTCATTGGTACGCTCATGGACTTGCAGTGCTGCATCCCAAATCTCTGCAGGATATCCACTGCATACTTTCCTTGTGTCAGGAAGATCTCACCTGGCTTTTGCCAGACTTCTAAGCCAAGGAAGTAATGCATCATTTCGAGATTTTTCATCTCGAATTCAGAGGTAAGCTCCCTCTTACACTGGTCTATCAACTGTTCATCACCTGTAAGAAACAAGTCATCTACATATAGAACAAGTATCAAGACATGATTATGAACAACTTTAAAGTACAAGTTAGAATCAACTGTACTTTTGGAGAACCCCAAGCTGTGGAGAAATCCATCCATCCTGGCATACCAGACTCTCGGAGCTTATTTTAGTCCATACAAGGCTTTCTTCAGTTTACATACATGGGTCTTCTTCGCATGAGTAACAAAGCCTTCAGGTTGTTCAATATAAACCTCTTCCTCAATCTTACCATTGAGAAAGGCTGTCTTGACATCCATCTGCTGTAACTTCCATCCGAATACTGCAGCAAGTGAGATGATGGTTCTGATGGTAGTGTACCTGGCAATAGGTGCAATTGTCTCGTCATAGTCAATGCCTTCTTTCTGAGTGAAGCCATGAGCTACAAATCTAGCTTTATACTTCTCCACACTGCCATCTGCAGTATGCTTGATTTTATAAAGCCATCTGGAAGTCACTACTGACTTTCTTGTAGGTCTGGGAACAACTTTCCAAACATCATTCTTCATGATTGACTTATACTCTTCAATCATGGCATCAACCCATACTTGTTTACTTGCTGCTTTTTCGTACGATGAAGGTTCTGAACTGATAAGCTGACTCATAAGACCGGAGTACTTATGTGGTCTTATGCTTTTTTTGAAAGTCTCTAGAGGAGCTTTATGCTTCTCGGCTTCTTGTACCGTTTCTCGGTACCAAGCAGGTCTCCTTTTGAAAGGAGAAACTTCAAGTAGTTTTTCTAGTGGACTTTCAATGTTCTCAGGAACATCTAGAGTTTGATCATCAAACTCTTCCTCCCTTTGAATTTCTGAATCTGGAAACTCAAGTGGAGCAACTGCATCTTCTGGTGAAAGCTCTAGTGTTTTACGAAACACCGCTTCCTCATGGAAGATCACATCTCTGTTGACCTCAATGTACCTCTGTCCAGGTATATATACTCGATAAGCCTTCGAGCAATCACTGTACCCAACAAATAAGCCTTTCTTACCGGAAGGCTCTAGCTTGGCCCTCTTTTCTTTTGGCACATGAACATACACAGGAGTGCCAAATATCCTCATGTGATCAATTGCAGGTTTCTTCTTGGTGAAGACTTCTTCTAGAGTCTTCTCACCCAAGATAGCATGAGGGCTTTTGTTCTGGATGTACACTGCAGTTCTGGTAGCTTTAGCCCATAAAGACAAAGGAAGATCTAGATCAGTGATCATGGCTTTAGTAGCCTCACAGATCGTTCTATTCTTCCCTTTTGCAACCTCATTCTGCTGGGGGTTGTAAGGCACTGTCAACTCTTTCTTGATTCCTGCTTCTCGACAAAAATCATCAAACTCATTAGATTCATACTCACCTCTGTTATCTGATCTCAAGATACGGATGTGCCTGCCAGTCTGATTTTCAATCAGTGTCTTGAACTCTTTGAACTTGTCAAAGGTTTCACTCTTGGCCTTGAGGAAGTAAATCCAAGACTTTCGAGAGTAGTCATCAATAAACAAGACATAATATAAACACCCACTCAAGGAGGGTGAAGACATGGGCCCACAAATGTCAGAATGAATCAAATCCAAAATGCCTTTAGATTTACTCTTGTTTCTGGGAAATGATTTCTTAGTGTTCTTACCTAGAGCACATCCTTTGCAAATTCCTTCATGCTTTGGAGAAACTTCTGGCATACCTGTGACCATCTTCTGCAATCTTGGGAGAGCTGTGTAGTGAAGGTGTCCAAACCTTCTATGCCAAAGTTCACAAGGATCAACTGTGTGATGTACCAAAGCATGAGTGGAAACTTTGGAGGCCTTATAGAGGTCTTTCTCTCGAACCCCAATCTGAACTGTCGAGTCTAGATCTGTGTCTTTTGCCCATAAAAAGACCTTTTTGTCCATAAAGAGGACTATGTGGCCCTTGTCTTCTAAACCAGCAATAGATAAAAGATTCTTCTTTAACCCAGGAACATAAAGAATATCATCAATATGAAGAACCGTACTTGAGTCAAGTTGAAGTGAAGTTGAGCCCAACTCCTTCAATCTTGTAAGTGGAGTCATCTCCAAGTTCTACCTAAGTGGTGAAATTCTTCTTTCTGTAACTGGTAAGGGTACCACGGTTACCTGTCGTGCCTGGAGACACCACTGTCCACCAACCAAGAAGTGGAGCAAGCTGAGAAAGAACCAGTTAGAGCAGAAATCAAGTAGTACTCTCTTCTAGGCTCATTAGTTTTATTAGCCTTGGTTTTCTTCTTCTTCTTTGGTTCTTCATCTTCTTCTTCCTCTGCTTCTGCAGTAGATGCTTGAAACTTTCTCTTGGGTTTCTTCTTGTTCTGCCTGCATTCTCTAGCATAATGTCCAAACTTGTGACAAGTATAATATTCAATTTTGGACATGTCAGAAAACTTACCCCGAGGTTTCTTACCCTTCTTCTGCTGAGGGAAAGGCTTTTTGAACTTCTTGGTCTTTGCTGCAAGTGCAAGGTTATCCTGCTTGATTACCTTGTTAGTGTTCCTTGCTTCTTCTTGTATGCAATCATGTCAAAGCCTTTCAAAGGTTGGCTGATTTTCTCGTCCACAAACGGATGCCATGAAGGTTTCCCAAGAGCTTGGGAGACCATCAACCACTGTTTGTACAAGATCATCACCATCAACAGTAACACCAATAGCAAGGAGTTGATCTCTTACCTGTTTGATCTTGGTGAAAAAGGAACCAACACTTTCATCTTTGTTTAGCTTCAAAGTTCGTAGCCTGTTCTTCAAGACTCTTTTGACTGGGAGCCTTCTTTTCACAGAGGTTTACCAATGTATCATAGCATTCTTTAGCAGTCTTCAAGGATGTGATGTTAGGCATCAATTCTTCTTTGATAGTGTTACCACCAAAGTTGTACTTAGTGGTTTTTATCAAGTGAGCCTGGTGAACCGGACAGGGTTAACTTGTTCGGACTTCAAAAAGGCTTTTGGAAATACTTCTGGGAAGTGCTTGTTGTACTATATCACATGTTCATACCCCATGGGGCAATTGTAATAAATGTTCTAGCATGATAGTGTCTATAAAAGACTCGGTCTCTTAGACTTCATTTGTCAATCCGATCAGCCCAGGGTGTTTTTTCCCTTGGTTATTATTGGTTGTTGAACAAACGACTGATAATTTTTGAGTTTTTCACTCCATACCTCCAAAGTTGGGGTGGTCGGCTTGGCATTTAGGCCTATTGAGGTTATTAGAGTCTATGTGTCAATGTATAAACATGCTAGACATCTTTTTTGAGTCATATGAACATGTCTAAGTTCCCCTAGGTGTTTTTCAATTTTTCAATTTTTTAGTTTTTTCAGTGTTTTTTATTAAATTAAAATTTTCTAAAACTTAGGCTATTTTTTAATAGTTTAATTGAAAAAATTGATTTTGTAATAAAAGTGGGCCAAATAATCGGTTTCAGTCATGTCGGTGCTCATTTTCAAGCTAAGAGCACCATGTAAACCCATGGACCCACTATTTCCTAGTTTTGAGTGATTTTCCATCACTCAGGTTAGAAAGCCCCAAAAATCAATTATTGATTATTTTAATTAATAAATTGATGAATAATGGAGCAAATCCAAAATCAATAAATTAGTGGATACTCAACCGATTTGACTGAAATCAATCAGATCTGGAGCAGATTGAATGGATTTGACAAATCCTTGACTGAAGGAGGGGATCAAATTAGATCCAGAGCTGATCTATAGTGGTCTTCATGGGGAATTGCGCCCTCTCTCTCTCCTCCACACGTGTGGACTCTCCTGGATGCTCTGTGGGCCGATGTGTCGGTGTATGGGTTGATGTGTTAGCTCAATCAAGCCCTCGGTTGACAAGTAGGCTCAGTACAACTTCAGTTCTGCATTGATGAACTCTCCATCAGTTGATTTCACTTGATTCCATGAGGAAT
>LPNX010081572.1:614425-647708 GCA_001517045.1 Pseudotsuga menziesii | reverse complement strand
GTACAGGACGCACACCAGGTGGAAAATTGAAAACATCATTCAAAGTTACCACAACAGACAGTAGCCCAGTCTCTGAAAAGCTGTATAAAATACAGTGTTCCTACCGACAGCCCACCACAGTTGAATAGCGCACCAAACCACAGTTCCAGAGCCAAGTTGATTAGCCCAACAGCCGAGGACCAAAAATCAAAGGTATTACCGGCTTACAATAATTGACTCTAGTGGCAATGACCTTCATTAGTAAAAGATCGACGATTATTTTAAATATAAGTTGAACCAGCAGATTAAAATATTATATAATCACTGTAAGCAAAATATTTCCAGCACAAGTCGTCCCAACACCAGCATTTGGATTAGCAGCCCCATAAAGACCAGTATCACCATTCTTATTCCTGGCATCATTAGAACAAGAAAAGAACCAGGCTAAGCAGCAGCACCAGTCAAAGTATTCTAAGCAGCAGATAAGTTAAACCGGTCTCACATAATAATTATTCCCAGGATAATAAGAACCAGCATCAGCAGCAACCCCCGGTAGGTTAGATACCTGCCCTTCTCGCTTCGCGCCATCCTCCCCGCCCATGTGCAGTAGCACCAATCCACTCTCCAAGATCTTTATTGCAAGTGAAGTGGAAAGCGCGGCAATAATACGATTTTCAATTTAAAACTAAGCGTCGGATATGCGACGGTTAGTTAAAAATCAGATCTTCCCTTCAAGACTATGCTATTGTGCTTAAATGTAAAGTATTTAGGATAAGCGTCGGATATGCGACGGTTATGGGAATATCCGTCGCTTAACCGACGGTTAGGAGAATATCCGTCGCTTAAGCGACGCCGGTGGTTACATTTACAAAAAAAAAAATTAACTTTGTGATTTTTGGTAGGTTTAAATAGAGAAATCCACGCATCGTCGGAAGTAACCATCGGATTTTGGATCGAAATGTAGTAGTGTTACCACCACGGATTATTTTACCAAGTGGGTAGAGGCGATACCCACCAAAAAGGAAACTGATGCCATAGTCATGGATTTCCTAGAAGATAAAATCATCACAAGATTCGGTGTGCTAGCTAGAATAATCACGGATAATGGCCCATGCTTTGTTTCTTCCAAGATGTCGTGTTTCTGTTTCAAGTACGGCATTATCCTATCTCACTCATCTAATTACTATCCCCAAGGAAATGGTCTAGCAGAATCAAGTAACAAGAACTTAATGACCATAGTCAAGAAAATTGTGGGTGACAATAAGAAGGCTTGGGATAGCAAAATCAAATTGGCATTATGGGCCGACAGGATCATTAAGAAAAGTTCAACAAGGAGGAGCCCTTTTGAACTAGTCTATGGCCTTGATGTTACCTTACCAGTCGATCTAAAGCTTCTAGTTTATCAGCTCCTCCAGGCATTCAGCTCTGATCAAGAGGCCATCCAGAATAGAATAAACCAGTTGATCGAGCTGGATGAGAGCAGAAGAGACTCTTTTGACCATAGTATCAAAAATTCAGACAAGGTCAAGAGAGCCTTTGATAAGTATACCCAGCCAGGTTCCTTCCAAGTAGGTGACACAGTTCTACGTTGGGACAAACGACGGGAAAAACTTGGGAAACATGGAAAGCTCGACAGCCTATGGTTGGGACCATACATCACTGATGAAATAGCAGGAATGAACTCCTTCTATCTAAATGACTTGGAAGGAGAAAGATTGAGCTTACCAGTGAATGGTTTCCTCCTCAAGCTATTTTTCGCCGAGACAGTTTGATGCCTTTAGTGGCATCGGTGGTTTCAGGGCCAATTTCTAAAGCTTGCCCTGCATGTATTTCTAAATTGTATATATCATATTGTTGTATCATAGGTATTGTTGTATTATAGTTATTTTGTACCATGTTGAAAATTTTCCTTTGTATATTAGTTTGTAAAATATTCCTTTTTGTACATTATAGATTAATTATGTACATTAGTTTGTTTTTATAGCTGATTTTTTCTTATATATACATGTTACTGACAAACTCTAATTGCCTTGCAGGACCCAGAGATTCCAGAGTTCTCACATCCTCTCCTTTGAATAGAAGATCAGTCAAATAATGTGTCCCAGATGGAGCCAGAATGTTACCACCTAAGTTGTACTTAGTGGTTTTTTATCAAGTGAGCCTGGTGAGCCGGACATGGTTAACTTGTTTGGACTTCAAAAAGACCTTTGGAAGTACTTCTGGGAAGTGCTTGTTGTATCATATCACATGTTCATACCCCATGGGGGAATTGTAATAAATGTTCTAGCATAATAGTATCTGTAAAAGACTCGGTATCTTAGACTTCATTTGTCAATCCGATCAGCCCAGGGTGTTTTTTCCCTTGGTTATTATTGGTTGTTTAATAAATGACTGATAATTTCTGAGTTTTTCACTCCATACCTCCAAAGTTGGGGTGGTTGGCTTGGCATTTAGGCCTATTAAGGTTATTAGAGTCTATGTGTCAATGTATAAACATGCTAGACATCTTTTTTGAGTCATATGAACATGTCTAAGTCCCCCTGGGTGTTTTTCAATTTTTCAATTTTTCAGTTTTTTCAGTGTTTTTTATTAAAATTTAATTTTTCCAAAACTTAGGCTATTTTTTAATAGTTTAATTGAAAAAATTGATTTTGTAATAAAAGTGGGCCAAATAATCAATTTCAGTCATGTAGGTGCTCATTTTCAAGCTAAGAGCACCATGTAAACCCATGGACCCACTTTTTCCTAAGTTTTGAGTGATCTTCCATCACTCAGGTGAGAAATCCACAAAAATCAATTATTGATTATTTTAATTAATAAATTGATGAATAATGGAGCAAATCCAAAATCAATAAATCAGTGGATACTCAACCGATTTGACTGAAATCAATCAGATCTGGAGCAGATTGACTGGATCTGACAAATCCTTGACTGAAGGAAGGGATCAAATCAGATCCAAAGTTGATCTATAGTGGTCTTCATGGGGAATTGTGCCCTCTCTCTCTCCTCGGCACGTGTGGACTCTCCTAGATCCTCTATGGGCCGATGTGTCGGTGTATGGGTTGATGTGTCAGCTCAATCAAGCCCCCGGTTGACAAGTAGGCTTAGTACAGCTTCAGTTACACATTGATGAACTCTCCATCAGTTGGTTTCACTTGATTCCATGAGGAATTACGCCCCCCTGGGCTAGATGGCTTGTAAATTGTATATATCCAGGCATAGCCTCCTCTTCCAAGCTAGTTAGAACTGGGATTGAGGTGCTGCTGCTATTGTAACTCTGTAATTCTTCATTTGAAATAAATAAAATCTTTGGAGGCAATACGGTGTGGTGCCATTGCATGTGTGGATGATTATTGCCATTGTTTTACTGAGGTAACATGTATCTGTGGTCATTTTTTGCTAATTTCTTGTAGATCTGTGGTTAAGATTGGTAATTAGCTTATTACAATATTGATAGGAAAGGTGTTTCTCAATAAGTTTATTGACTGTCACTCTCCTTGGATGCATGTTTAGAGATCTATATTTAGCATGTCCTATAAGCTTATATGCATGTTATCTTGAATCTCTTTGTATGTACTAATCGGATCTCACAAGTTTCTTGGCAAGTTCTTTGATTTCAGCTGAGTTGCAGGTTCATACTTTGGAGAGGATGCTGATCTATTTTGATTCTTCATTCTCCTCAAAACATTTTAAAGGCATAGTCCCTTGACATTCCACCTGAAATCTCTACTGTGGATCTTCAAGGAAACCAACACTTTTCTCCTCTTCTTCCTCCCTCAAAATCAACACTTTACTCGGTTACTTGGTTCAGTTCATAGCCGTGATTTCATTTGGATCTTTTTCATCAAAGTAAAATATACATATATATGATATTTCATAGCTCATAACCTAGATCTTGCACTTAAAAAGGTTTCATAAGCATTCTAGATCTAGCTGTAGGGAAATCGTCTTTTTTGCATGAAAATTTAAAGGAAACTTGTAGATTGCATGCATTAGATTTCCTTTCGCTGTTGTAAAATTCAATATTATCCAATATCAGTGCATTTTTGTTGGCTACACAAATAGAAAGCCAAGATCCCAAGGAAAGCTTGCGTTCCTTGGTTCCTTTTCTGCCTGTTTAGCTAGTTTTAACTTCATTTTTTGTGAGATAAGGTAGGCTGATCCAAAGGTACTCTTAAAGTGATTTTGGGAATTTTTTATTCTAATATGCTCACTATATTTTATCAGGTATGAAATAAGGGAAAGTAATCTTATGTCCGAAGTGGCCTCAGAAGCGCTCAAATCCCCCTAGGGGTCTCCTTTTTCACTAAAAACTCAAGACTTTTCCAAAGTTGTAAAACCTTGCTTTCAGCCTGTATAAGGACCAAGAAGTTTCTGATAATTTTAGTTCATTGATTCTGTAACCAATAATAAATAAAATTATCTTTGGAATAGGCTCTTTCGAGCCCATTCCCCATCCCCCCTGGGGGATTTGTGTCGGTGCCTTTTTCATCAATTTCTGTCTATTTCTATTTTACTAGAATTGATCTAATTTGCAGGGTAGTATACTTGATTTTGTTATTAATTCCATACTCCATATCTTACATTTCAAAGTAATCGTAATACTTACCCCACGATTTCCCGATTGACCCGAAAGGGGAAAGAGATTTGTGGTAGGATTAATTAAGAAACTAGAACTATGTATCTGTTTGCTTTTTTATATCATTTGTTTATCAGCAACTTTAAAATTAACCCCTCCTCGATTCCCCGATTGAGATCCACTTGGATCGAAAGAGGTTCTTGGAGGCTTTTCTTTTAAACAAGAACATCCAGTTTAAAACTTACTAAAATTGACAAGACTCCAGTGTGTATGCTTTGCACTTGGCTGCGGTTCGTCCGATCAATCAAGCTATATCAAAAGCACTTGGGTGACTAGTATAATTAGGAATCACTCTCCCCAACTGACAAACCATCAAGTGAAAATCCAACACCTAGATCAAACCTCTACAGTGGCAAAATACCCAAAGGAAGCAGGTGTCATGTTCCCTCAAATTCACCATTAAAAGTGTTGGCCATGCTAAGTTCCTAGGGGATCAAGTTGTTATTAATTATTCTTCCTAGGATAATTTTTTACTAAATAATTGTTCTAAGGCATGTATTTAATTTTATTTATTATGCACAATAATGATGTGGAATTAAGGCTACCATGTCAGGAGGGTGCATTGGAAAAAGCTAGTCAACTTTCCTTGGTAAAAATAAGAAAGTCCATGACAAAAGCAAGAAAGAGAATAAAGGGAAGTTTCCTAAAAGTAGAAAAAGCATAAAGAGGTAAAGGCAGGAAAGTTTTTTAAGGAAAGAAATAGTTTCCTTATGAGCCAGGAAAAGCAGAAAGTTGTCATAACTCAAAAGAGGCATATTTTGACTAAGGGAGGGTGCATTTTCTAATTGTGAAGGCTGATTTGAAATTAGAAACAATTCCACATTTTCCTACTTGCCTATTTCCCAAAGGGGGCGCTTTTGTGGCTAGGGTTAGGTCACCCATGGGGTTGACTTTCTCTCACAGGTCACCATTGGCCTCAAATTACTAAGTAGGTCATCCATAAGTCTATAAAGGATCAATTCAAACCCATTGCTTCAGTTTGGTTGATGATTTTATTGTTGAATGCTTATGTGAGCATTACTTCTGAGTGTTGTGCCTCAGACTACTGGGAGATGAGCCCTAGCCTTCCATTCCCCTCTTCTTCCATCCCCTTCTCTTCCATTGCAGGTGTGGAGCACTATATTGCAGAAATTGAAGAATAATAAGAGTTACTTACAGCCTCCATCAAGTTCAGGTCCATATTCAGTGAAGCTCATGCTTCACCATTGCTCACAGTCCCTTGCTGGTCATGATTCGGGCCTCCTGCCCCTCATTTTTGGAGCATCCTTGTAATGGTCAGTCTATGATGTAATTTCTGTTATGTGGGTTCATAATATTCTGCAAATTACATTTATCATTTCTATATATATTATACCCTAAATAATATCATCTCAGTTTCATTAAAAGATCATATTTTATTAGTGTATGGGGGAATTGAGTGAATATGAGCATTGTAATGAATATTTCATGATGGGGAAGAGATTGAAATAAATTTTAATGTTCAAAGAACCCATATTGATCTCTTTTATAAATCTAAAGTTTCACAGAATTGAATTTAAGATGATTTAATAGTCTTTTAAGACCCTAGCTAGATTACTAGTTTTTAATAACTAGTTTTAATAAAATTGATGCAAAATAGGATCTGTAAACTCAAACTGAGATATGTAAGTTCCTGTAGGTCATTAATAGGAATACCTTCCCATATAAATCTCTAGAACCATTTTTGGTTTGTATCGTACCATTATTTTGCATCCTTCTCTCCGCAGGGTTCTCCTTGGCCAAAACTGCCAAAAATCCCAAATTCACCCAAACCTATTAGAACTTTCCAGAACATCAATGAAATATATAAATAATTTATTTATGTTATATTAATGTTTTAATAAACCTTTTCAAGTTTCCAAAAGCCCCTGGTTGAAACAGACCGGACTACTCTTTTTAGTTGCACAGTTTGGCTGCCCAGAAGCATGGTAGTAAGTTTCCGCAGTGTGGAATCTGAAACCTAAATGGAACCAGATCTAAATGTGTTATGGGAGAGGAAATTAAATGTCTGATTTTATTTTTTTCTGCCTACTGCTCACTCCTTTTGTCTGCAAAATTTCCCAGAATAAACCCCTTATTTGCCCAGTCAGAGAAGTCATTGTGTAAATTAATTCAAGTTCAAAAATTTTAATATAATTAACAGAATTTGAGAGTTTTCAGGTCTGTACACCAGACTTGGGACATTACAGTGGTATCAGAGCTCTTTCCTTGGATCATCCTGTGGAAAGAAATCTCTCATAGAATAAATTTGCAGCCATGTCATACTATGAGGATGACTATGATGAGCAGTATGAAGAATACTGCAGAAGATATGAAGAGGAAGAAATACTTTATGTTGATGGAGGCATACTAAAACATGAATATGATGAAAACTATTGGACATCAGATGGGGAAGACATCAGATCTGATTCTCCAATGGTTAAAAAAAGCTTGACAGAGATTATTGAAGCATGTGAGAACATGTCTCACTACTATGAGGACTATCTAGCGTTAGGTAGGAATATTTGTGAAAACCTTTCTTTTGGAGATTATATTTATTTTGACTATGGATTCCAGCTGAAGCATGATTACGAGAATTATTTCAAGAGCAGCAAGCTATCCAAAGAGGAACCAATTTGTTCCAACTCTCTGAGAAAAGAAGAAGAAGACAGAACCAAAGGTGAATATTCCTCCAAGCCATCAACATGTTCAAGACTTAAGAGTTTGTTTGGTTTTCCTTCAAAAAGAGCTTCTAAATATTGTGACATGAGTACCACTAAAGATGAAAATGTCACAAGTTTCTTTGAGGAGAATAGAGATGAAGTGGACACAGATATCCAGGAGGTGAAGTGCAAATCACCACAAGCTGGTTGCATAAGAGAAGAAGTTGAAGAGGAATCCACTTCAAATTTCTTAGTGGGTGATCTCCGGATCACTACTCAAGGTTTTGGCTCATGTATGGGTGGTGAGATATATTTTAGATCTGATCCAAAAGAGAAACACAATTCAGATTTACAGTCACCCCTTGAGCCTCACAAGGAAGAAGAAATTGAGCACATCTCAGTACGGTGTGAACCAGAGAAATGGGTGGGTGAACAAGCCACCATAATTCCACCACATAAGAAGGAGAACATAACACATGGAGAGTTAGTAAATTCTTATTTTTATGTGTCATTTTGTAAGTCTGATATGGCAGCCACTTCCAGTGAAGAGTTCAGAATGGTTGAGCCCCCTAGTGACGAGGTTCATAATTCTAGTGTCAAAAATGAATTCAGTATGAAGGATGAAAATTTGAGAGAATATCTTTCTGGTTCACCAAGGATGAATGAGAACTTAAATTGCAGCCCAAATTATGTTGTTGAGGACTTAAAATATAAATATATTGCAGAAACAACATATGGATCAGATTTCAAAACCTCAAGTGCAATGCATGAAATTGATCCGATGATGGAAAATGAAGAGGAGGAACATCTACAAGAACCTCATATTCTTGCAGGGTCATTGAAGATGGATGAACATAAGATCCAAGAGGCCCTAAAAATTCTCCATGACACTCATGCTTCAGTGTCAAATATGTGTTGGGAAGCTGCTTTAATGGAAGACCAATCTTCCTTTGAATCCATGGAGAATATCCAGAAAGCAATGTCCACAATCAAAGGTAATTTCTCACAATTGCTTTTAGATAGAAATGACATGTTTGAGCTTGTTGAGTTATTGCGAGAAGCATTACTACATAATGAAGAACGTATTTGCATATATGAAGAAGAGAACTACAAGCTCAAAGGTGATTTGTTGGCCACCCAAGATTCTTTGAGATACACCCAAAGTGCCCTCTTAGAATCACAAATGAAGATAGAACAATTCCAACAAGAGTGGAAAGAATTGACTGAATCCTCAATCTTTCCTGAGAGTCATCCCTTTTGGGTAAATGGCATGGAGGAACCTCATGATTGGGTGGACCATGAGGAGAATTCTATTCAGTATGTGCTTAAACAGTGTGTAGAATAGTTTTTTGAGAACCAAGCACTTGATTTCTTTCCAAGGAAACGTGAGTTGTTCCTTGAAGACAGACACTCTCCCATGGAAGAGTGGGATGAGAGCACCCAATTTGGGCCATCCAATAATGAAAAAGTTGCAGTGATAAGTATGATTACTAAAGGTTGCAAACATGCAAATAAGGTTCACAGTTCTTTCCCACATGTCATAGATTCAAAAACACCAATGGGGAATGAACAGTGGGTGAAGAATTTTTTCTAGTTTGTGTCACATGCACAACAGGGGGATCATGATTTGTCCCCATGGGAGATAGATCCTATTGCAGAAGATATGGATCATTATAGATCATATAAATCAGCAATAAATATCTCTAATTCATCCACTGGATGGTTGGATAGAGGAATCATAGAAGAGGAGAATATGGAAGGTAAAAATTTTATGTCTTGTTGCAAATAAATTGTTTTTAATATTGCTGATTTTTCTATGATTTACAAGCAACAGAAAGGGCATGTGTGTATAGCCACTTTTGAAAAGAAGGAATCAAATCTACACATACATTCAATGTGTGGGTCAATTGATGGATTTTTGTACCCTTGGATCAATGGCAGAGAGTTGAGCCATTGGATGAAGAGGGGAACACCTGTTGAGTTCCATAAAGACATATTTGGAATGAAGACCTTGGGAGGGATTTTTTATTTATTTCTGCAATAATTCTTTTGTTGTGACTGACATTGTCTTGACATGTGAACAGCAACAAAGAATTATTTTTCATCTATTATATACCTCTCATATACATGCACATGAGGTGCATTCCTATTTTCATGTGCTTGAGAAGTTTGAGGTCAAGCAATATGAAGATCAAGCACATGCATGGTTCCTAATAAGAGATTATGAGTTGCCTCTAGGAAAATGTTGTACAATTTTGGAGGAGGCACATGATCACACTGTAACTCAGAAAACTAATGGAGGAGTTTGTGGATCCATTATTTTGATCGATGAGCATTGTAGGGATTTGGCTCACAATTCTTCACCCCACACTTCTATTTCAGCCACATCATGTGGGGATCAAAATTGGGTGAAAGGATTTTTTCTGTTGATGCCACAAGAGGAGAATGATACTTCCACTCTTCCAGTCGAGGCATTGATGGTCAAACCATGTGGTTTGACAAGTGAATTAGTAGTAGCTGAATTATTCCCACCTGAATCATTTAGCATGAATGTTTGTCTATCCATTGATTGGGTGGCTAGACACATAATTGAGATGTGTGCACTGGAGGATAAACATCTTGCTTGTATCAATGGAGAGACATTGGACACATCAAAAAAATTGTATGAGCAATGGCATGAGAATGTATGGCTGCTATATGATGCTTTCAGTATACATGGAGGAGCATGGGATAACCTACTGTGTATTCATAACAATAGTGGCCTAAGTTCTAGTGCTAGCTTGCACATGGATTTTCATACTTTAGAGAGGCTCAAGATGATTTGGTCCCGCATTAAGGAATTCCATGTTTGGTGGGAGAGTTTAAAAAATGTTCAGTTTGGCATGGGGAGAGATGAGCTCCCAATATGCTGGTATGATTTTCATAACCTCATTTTCCTCCTCTACAATGATAAAATTCTCTTGTTTTTATTGATCAGTGGAAGGAGGCAGATAAAACCATGGGATCCAGGAATTCTTAGGAATGACAGAGTTCAAAAGGTGATAGAAAAATTTGGGTCCTTGCAAGTGATGCAGTGGGATCCAGGAATTATGCTCAGTTACTTTAACTGGGTTGGAAATTTTGCTAAAGGAAGTGGTATAAAAAAATGGCTATGATCAGAGTGGTGTAGCAAAAACATGGGGGGAAAATTTGCAACACTATGTGGTGCTTCTGCTTGAGGACAAGCAGATTTGGGAGGGGAGGACTGTCATGTTCCCTCAAATTGATCATTAAAAGTGTTGGCCATGCTAAGTTCCTAGGGGATCAAGTTGTTATTAATTATTCCTCCTAGGATAAATTTTTACTAAATAATTGTTCCAAGCCATGTATTTAATTTTATTTCAGCAATTTTATTTATTATGCACAATAATGATGTGGAATTAAGGCTGCCATGTCAGGAGGGTGCATTGGGAAAAGCTAGTCAACTTTCCTTGGTAAAAATAAGAAAGTACATGACAAAAGAAAGCAAGAGAATAAAGGGAAGTTTCCTAAAATCAAAAAAAGCATAAAGAGGTAAAAGCAGGAAAGTTTTTTAAGGAAAGAAATAGTTTCCTTATGAGCCAGGAAAAGCAGAAAGTTGTCATAACTCAAAAGAGGCATCTTTTGACTAAGGGAGGGTGCATTTTCTAATTGTGAAGGATGATTTGAAATTAGAAACAATTCCACATGATCCTACTTGCCTAATTTCCCAAAGGGAGCGCTTTTGTGGCTAGGGTTAGGTCACCCATGGGGTTGACTTGCTCTCATAGGTCACCATTGGCCTCAACTTACTAAGCAGGTCATCCATAAGTCTATAAAAGATGAATTTAAACCCATTGCTTCAGTTTGGTTTATGATTTTATTTTTGAATGATTATGTGAGCATTACTTCTGAGTGTTGTGCCTCAGACTACTGGGAGATGAGCCCCAACCTTCCATTCCCCTCTTCTTCCATCCCCTTCTCTTCCATTGCAGGTGTGGAGCACTATATTGCAGAAATTGAAGAATAATCTGAGTTAATTACATCCTCCATCAAGTTCAGGTCAATATTCAGTGAAGCTCATGCTTCACCAATGCTCATAGCCCCTTGCTGGTCATGATTCGGGCCTCCTACCCCTCATTTTTGGAGCATCCTTGTAATGGTCAGTATATGATGTAATTTATGTTATGTGAGTTCATAATATTCTACAAATTACATTTATTGGATCAATATATCTCAGACCCTAAAGAATATCATCTCAGTTTCATTAAAAGATCCTATTTTATCAGTGTATGGGGGAATTGAGTGAATATGAGCATTGTAATGAATATTTCATGATGGGGAAGGGATTGAAATAAATTTTAATGTTCAAAGAACCCATATTTATATCTGTTATAAATATCAAGTTTTACAGAATTGAATTTAATATGATTTAATAGTCTTTTAAGACCCTAGCTAGATTACTAGTTTTTAATAACTAGTTTTACTAAAATTGATGCAAAATAGGCTCTGTAAACTCAAACTGAGCTTTGTCAATTCCTGTAGGTCAGTAACAGGAATACCTTCCCATATCAATATCCAGAACCATTTTTGGTTTGGATCATACCATTCTTTTGCATCCTCCTTTGCGCAAGGTTCTCCTTGGCCAAAACTACCAAAAATCCCAAATTCACCCAAACCTATTAGAACTTTCCAGAACATCAATGAAATATATAAATAATTTATTTATGTTATATTAATGTTTTAATAAACCTCTACAAGTTTCCAGAATCCCCTGGTTGAAACAGACCGAACTACTCTCCTTAGTTGCACGGTTTGGCTGCCCAGAAGCGTGGTAGTAAGTTTCCGCAGTGCGGACTCTGAAACCTAAATGGAACCAGATATAAATGTGTTAGGGGAGAGTAAATTCAATTTCTAATTGTCTTTTTTTTCTTCCCACTTCTCACTCCTTTTGTCTGCAAAATTTCCCAGAATAAACCCCTTATTTACCCAGTCAGAGAAGTCATTGTGTAAATTAATTCAAGTTCAGAAATTTTAATATAGTTAACATAATTTGAGAGTTTTCAGGTCTGTAAACTAGACTTGGGAAATTACAGTAGGAACTTCTGAAAAGTGACCTCGAGGCGTCGATCTTTATCACACCCTAACAGGTGCGTTATGAACAATAGCCCCAGAGACTCCATTTCATCCCACATATTCCTTGCAGGTAGCCATAAAGGTTTAGTTTTGGACATACTCCAAGTACTCTTAGGTATATCTGGAGTCCCCCTTTGCCTAATTTAATCATCTCATACTTCACATTTAACTTAAAACATACCAAGATGCAATCGCAAAACATTCACTCCAAGCACATGCAAGCACATCGATCTTATTGATTTGACTCCATTTTAAGGCATTGGTCATTTTTTCCTCATATATACATTGTGTATCAGCTTTGTTCTTTCATGTGTTTATTTTCGTATCTCGTCATCTTTAATTGTCTATAGTTAAAATATTCAAACTCCTAAGTAACTGATTCAATTTTAAACATCACAACACTAAGTAATTCTCCTTAGTAACTTAATAGGGTCTACCCCCCTTGGCTTCGTTAGGAGTTAGCCTAAATGGAGGAGTCAATAACAAGGTGATAGCCTTGACTCGAGACTTGCCCCCAAGGACACACCGAGTGGCTTGAAGATTTCTGCCACGTGACCCAGGTGTGTGAAAGGCGGCAATAGGGACCTCAAATTTACCACCACTACTTAAGGAATCATGGGGCTCCAAATCTAGGACTAAACAGATGCCCCCTTGGTTTCAACAATACATTACAAATAACAAATTGGTGGATATTGAATTGAGCCCCTTGGTTCCTACCTAACGTAATAGGTTGGTGGAAAATGTTTCTGTGGCTAGAAGACTTGACTGATTTTTATTGGAAGAAGATTTTTATTGTAAGGATTAGTTCATGGAAAATATCATCTACTTCAAACATACCCATGGGTCACTGGGTGATCATTTGTTTTCAAGGCTTAAAAAGAAGAAGGATGACGATAGAAAGGACTACTTGGATACATTCCTACAAAATGTAGTTGTGAATTTCGTTCTTGCTAGTAGGGATACTTTAAAGGAACTCATCCTAGTAAAGCTACGTCGGTTGGTGCAGTTAGACGTTCGATGGTTGCAAATCATGAAAAAAATTATACTGAAATTAGAAAATCACTTCAGACATATGGGAATTGCAAGGACTCTTACATTGTCGAAGGAACAACAACTAGCTATGATGCTTCTAGCTAGGTATCGATATGGTACTCGTTCTATTACCTAATTCGTAATTGACGTAGGAACCTAATTTTCCTTTGGCACGCGCTTAACCTGGTTTGCTTCAATGGTGCAACAGGGATATATATGGTCAAGAGAAATTTTGTGCAATTGCTTTGTTGGATCTCTGAAGATCGAGGTGCATAGCACCAATATTACTAATAGAAGGCGGACAATTTACAAGATTTACCCTTCATTGTCAAATTTGCAATTCTCCAGGACACAATTAAAAATGAGTAACTCATATTATTCTAGCTAGTCATTTTTTATGCCGTGACTAAATTAGTCATTTATGTTAGTCATTTTTAACTTTGTCACTTATTATCTAGTCATATTTGTTAACTGGTGACTAAATTAGTCGTTAATTTTAGTCATTTATAGTTGGGTCAATCAAAATCGCTCATATTTAGTAGTAAATCACTTGAAAAACCTATGGTGACTAGAATTTTTAGTCACCTAGTAGCTAATTCCTCATTTTGTACTAGTGAATGGAGAACCCCTCTGCAAACAAAGGTTAGGGTTCCGCTTCCAATGACCTACAAGCAATTATTAAGCTACTGTAAACTAAAATACCTGCAAAACAAGTTAGGGAATAAACCCACAAATGAAATCATGGGTTAGAAAACAAAGAAACTACTAATAAAATAAACAAAACCAGAAAACATAGTTATACCTTCTCTTTGGGTGGAAATGGGCCACCATGCCCTAGCTTGTGGAAGCACCTCTCTTGGATGGGAGAGCTATGCCTCAATGGAGATGGAGGAGAGGGATTATGGGTGACTTGAGAGGCAAAGGTGTCTCAAGACATCCATGGGCAACATAACAGTATGCAAGGGAGAAGTGTTTTGAGAGTGACCCCCCACCCTCCTTTTATAGCTTTTTTGGGGTTTTAGGGTTTTAAGCCCTTGGTCCGGGCTTTAGCCCCTTTTTTGGGCTTTTAGCCCCTTTTGCCCTAATTTTAGCTCATTTTCTGGTTTTAGCCCCTTTTGGGGGGCTTTAGCTCCTAGGAGAGTATTTTATGCTCCTTTTTGGGGGTTTTAAGCCCTTTTCTTCATCCTTAAGCATTTTTGAGGGTGTGGGGATCTAATGGAGGGTCGTGGAGTGGTGCCCTTGGGTGGTGTAGGTCATGGAGAGCTTAGTGAGGTATTTTTTGGGTTAAAATATTGCCCCATGACATGTGCTGGCAGGAGCTCATCATATGGCCAACATACATCATAGGATTTGCTGCGGTGAGGTGGTGCTTCCGGAGCTGGGGCATGGTGGCTTTTGGTTTTTGTATTAATATGGTTCCCATCAATGGGTGAGATAAAAATAATGTGTGACATGTATATGGATGAGGTGGGAATCCCCATGATCATGATAATGTCAAAAGAATAATTTGATCTATGATCTAAAACACAAGAGTCAATCATATACAACTGATGATACAGTAATGGTTGCCTCAAAGTAAGGCTGGATACAATACTGATCTAGTACATTGGACGCATGGAATTCTCATGGAATGTTATATCTTCATGACTGATGGTCTACTGGATCTAGGATGGTACATAGCTGTATGGACTCACTGATTAAGAATCAAAGTCTCTGTGGTATAAGTATGCTGCATCAATCATAAATCTATATAGAAGCCTACTGGGGCTTCTGAACACTGTCTCCAACGCAACCCAGAAATCACAAGGGACATAACTTGTTTAGGTCCCTTGAATAGACTCATCAATGTGCTAGATTCAAGTGACATCTGGGGTCTTTGACCAAATACTGCATGGACCAAACCTTGTATGAATCTCAATGGTGCGATGATGTAGTTGAAGTCAAGCACGTGAAAAACAACCATCCCGAGAGGCACTAAGGACTCCTCTCAAGTGGTCCAAGGAAATCATTAATGATGTTAATGAAACCAAGATATAGGGACCTATGGTTCTATCCTCTGGAATATATTGGTTGTTGTCGACAGAGGGATACCTGCCCCTAGTCAAGGAAATGATGTTCCTTTGACTAGGAGCGCAAGGGAGATAACTGAAAGGTGTGAGACAATCTGTGGACTAAACCACTGAATGGGGGGGGAGGGGTAGGGAAAGAATTGAATAGGGCTAGGAGGAGTGTCATAGACTCAAACCTCCTTTATTTAGAGTATCATGGCAGGGCGATCTAGGTAGAAAATGAAACTTGACTCATGGGAATGGGATCATGGCTGTAATACCGAGAATGTTACTGCAGATGGGAAATACTTGGAGGAGGTGGAAAATTTTGATATTGATGGGATCCAAGGAAGATACATTATAGAGTACTCTAAAAAAAGGTGACCTAAAGGGGGAATGCTCCCAAACTATTCTCTATGGGGTGGTGTCTAGGGACACCATTATGGTACGATCTCATGGATTTTTGGTGAGCCCGAGAAGGTAAATGATTGATGGCGCTTTCAGTTTTAGAGAGTCTGAAAGCATGAAGAAGACTCCAGTGGGGGATCTTTTTCATTGGTAGTCTCCTGTGCCCAAAAAAGGATAAAAGTATACATAGGAGAGCTCGCCCATCCTATAGGGGATGAGATACTTCTTTACCATTGGTAGTCCAATCAGGCTGGAAAAGGTTAAACCTATACTGACTAGACGATCATTCAAATACTTTTACGAGCATGAATGAAACCAAGTTTGCTCAGCAATCTTTTCTTGTTGAGAAGGATGGAAAAGAGCTTAATGGTAACCTGTGGTGAGATTTTTTATAAAGTGCGGCCCCTCTACCCAAGAAAGCATAAAAGTATGCAGAGGGGAATAGTCTTGGCTTGAGTGTGCCAAGGAAGTCCTTTTCAATTGATGGTCTACATGGTCCACAAAAGGAGGCAAACGAGACAATGTAGATGCCCTTTCCTATCCTTTAATGAGCGGGAAAGGAAGCAATTGTGCTCTGCTATCTTTTCATTATTTTAAGGAGTCAGAAAAGAGCTTTAAACGAAACTCCAGTGGTCAACCGATTGCGGTGGCATAGGCAGTGCCCCATGTTGGGATGGTGGACAAAGGTCCAAAGGTCATCCACGCAGTCTGGACAGAGCAGAAGGCTGTCAAACATACCAATACATGCATGGGATAGATCACGGTAGAGGCTTGCGAGTAGGTGCAGCAGATACTGTCTTACTACTAAGTATTAACTTTGCTGTGAATTCCCAATTAAGGGTTAAGCAAGAAACTGTCTTTTGATCTAAACTGTGAATCTATTTAAGTGAATATCGAAGCTCTGTATTGTATGATTATTCTTTGTTAAGGCTAAAGGTACAGTAATATCCCTCTTTTGCCTATAGAAACCTGAGTTTGTGGCACCCCATAGCTGTTTCGGGTAAGACTACAACCTATTCGCAGGTTGTTGCCGAAAGGGCCAACACTGTGGGTCTGTTTGTTGGTGCGAAGATAAAAGGATAAGCACTTGGGTCTGCCCTAAGCCCAACAAATGGTCCCAAAATTGAATTATTAAACATGAGACAATGGTCTCATAAAGAGATAGAGGATGGAATTCTAAAGCTAGTGGCGCAGACAGCATCTCAAACGGAATTTGTATGGTCCTGTTATGTTGATAAGAAGAAATTAGGTCAAATGGGGCCTATATAAGGGTGGGGTCCACTTGGTGAGGTGTCATTGTCACTGTTCATTGTGGAGTTGGGGAGGTGGGCCCTAATTCTTCATTTGATAATTTCTCTTGATATGACCAAGGGTTTTGAGTGCCACAACTTGTAGGTAAAAGCTCTCACTGAATCTCATCTTTTTGGTGGCTTATTTTCTGGATTTGGTCACCCGGAGGCCCCCCATGAGCAGTTTGGGGTTACATGGGGCCAAGTTGCACCTTTCAAAGGAGAAGGTACACCCTGGGTGCATCTGTGGGTCAATTTTGAGCACCCTGGGAGCTCCATTTTCCCAAGCAGGTGCACCTTGGCCTCTTTTTGGGTGTTTTTTGATGATGGCAGTGGCTCACATCATGGTTTTTTCTTGTGCAAGATGGCAGAGATCAAGTGGCGAGAGAGAGATTGCAAGATTCTCAAGGATGCATCCTTACATGATGAGAATGTTAGAGATACATTATCCCATTGCATATTTCTGAAGTTTATGAGGATACCCCTCATGCAGAGCTTACGTTTGTTGATGCAAACACTGGTGAGTTTTTGGGAAGTTGACGAGGAGGTATTCCTCTTTCAGGGCCAGCGCATTCAGATTACGTTAGAATATGTATACTTTCTTGTTGGGATCCCTATGTTGGGAGTGGTTGGTGACTTGGCACCTGTGTTGTCTCGAGGGGAGACATTGGAGGAGTTGTGCGATCCACACTGTTATGCTATAGCGTATGTGCACGGCTCCTATATCCTGATGTGTGACATCAAGGATTTGTCGACATAGGTGGTGGGGACCTTATTGCAGCGTATCTTGGGTTCCATGAGGAACCACAAGATCTCTAGCAGTCAGCTTTAGCTATTCGAGCTTGCTATAGGTGGCACTTATTATGCATGGGGCCAAATGTATTTACAAGCTGTTAGGCATCAGTTGAACAAGTCGAAGACTTCTGGCATTCCTTTTTACTTTGGCTCCTTCCTGTGTGCTTTCGTTTTTGAGAAAGTACCTACACTTTGTCCTCATCAGGATGTGTAGGATAGTGGTCCACAGGAACCACGGATGTACAAATGGTGTTAGATGATGATCCAAGAGGGTGGCGGTAGAGTGGGCCACTTTTTTTACTGAGGAGCTGTTGGAACAGTGGCACTAGCTTCCTATAGTGATTAAGGAGTACTCGTATGCGAGTATGGACTACCAGGGAGACCTTGAGATGCCCCGACCTCCTGGCCAGGATTGGGGACCAGCTGGTATGTATGCGTGATGTTTTTATGTTCATCTTTATACATAGTGTATTTGAGCTGGTTGGTAGTTTGTATTATTGATGTATGTGGACTGATGGTGTCCTTATTTATATATGCAAATATTGGTCCTCGCTCACCACCCAAGCATCGGAGGTGGGTTGTTACCATAGCTCCTGCGGAGGTTCCTACTGGGAGCTCCCGTAGGCAATGGTGGGAGATGGATGGAGTGCTGCAGTATCTGGAGCGGCTTGCTGCTGGAGTCTCAGATGATGGCTAGCAGCATCTGAGTAGTGAGATGATTGCTACTATTCACAACATTCTTGCAAAGTGGACTTGTGTGATGAGGAAGATGGAGATGGCTCGTGAGCACTTTCGTCGGGCGATGAGAAGTGATCTTCCTGTAGAGGATGAGTCCTCTAAGGAAGATGATGACATCGAGTGGGATGGCGAGTCTGAGTCAGATTAGTAGCCTAGTGGGGCTGCCCCTAGTGCATTGGTGCACTTAGGTGTTTTTGTGTTGCTATGTATATCGTGCTGAGAAAGGACTTGTTGGTTGTGGTGCCGATACATAATCTATCAATGTGGATCAACTCGTGCAATGGGGAGTAGATGACCCATGCAGTCAAGGTGAGGTTCAGAGACGATCTGCTTACTCCATCTGTGAATCCCATATACCCATTTGAGGTGTGATCCATTTGAAGGAATGAGAGGAAACGATACATAAGACTCAATTTTGAAAAATGTGTAAAACAAAAAATGGAAGAAACTATAATACAAGTTGTAAGGTTGTCACTCAAAGGGGTGATGTTAGAGGGAAATTCATTTGGACTTTCCAGGGATCAGTGGTCATTCCTTTGTGTGACATGATGAATCCTTGTAAACAGTCTGTGGGGACACAGAAAATACACTTGAAAGGGTTCAAGCATATTTTATACTTGCAACATCGTAAGAACACTTGTCACGGGTCATCTATGTGTTGTGTTTGCTTCTGCAACCACGCAATGAGGTTGTCAAAACAGACCAACATGATGTGAGCAAGGTCGCAGAAGCAGTGTGTCATGGCACGCTGGAAGGTGGCTTTAGAATTTTTTAGGCCAAAGGGCATGACTCGATATGCGAATGTGCCCCACGGGGTTGTGAATGCCATCTTGTAACAGTATTATTTTTGGATCTGGATTTGGTTATAGTTGGAAAACCCATCCATGAAGGAAAAGGCCTCATGTCTGGTGCACACATCGATGATTTGATCGATGAAGGGTGTGGGCAAGTTGTCTTTGGGACATGCCCCATTGAGGTCGCGGAAGTCTATGCAAATGCAAATTGTACCCTATTTTTTATTCACAGGAATAAGATTAGAAACCCAAGTGGTGTATGCAATGGTAGGAATGAAGCCAGCTGTGCGCAGCTTCTCTATCTCAAATTTAACCGAAGCCTCTTTGGATGGATGGATGGGCCATTGATTTTGGCGCATGGGTGCCACATCGAGCCATGTGTTGATGTGGTATTCCATGATGGATGGATCTAGGCTAGGAATTTTGGTGTAAGACTAGGCGAAGATGTCGTAGAATTCTCGGAAGAGAGCTTTGTAGGCATCAACCTTTTCCGGGGAGCAAGATGCCCCCAGCATGATCTATTCAACAATATCAAAATTGGTTGAGATGTCGATTTTAATGGTTGGAGAAGTGTTCACAATATTCCATTCTTTGAAGGAATCTGGTGTTGGGATGGGGTTCTTGAACCAGTCGAACTTCCCATGGATGAAATCTTTGGTCTCCACAAAAAACTGGTTAGACTACAACACAAGTTCTTCGGGGAGGAAGAATGAGTGATGATTCATGTCATCCCATGGGTATTCCATGGTAGTCAAAGCTTCAAGTATCTCCTCGTCGTTGCTGGAGCAACGAAGAGACAGGTCTGATGAACCATCATTGGGGGTGGAGATAAGCAGGTCAGTTGAATTGGACATCATGTAGATGGACATGGTGTCTGAAGAAGGTGGTGGGGGGTGCACTTCTTTGATCAAGGCAATTTCAGACTCGAGGGAATGTTGACAGAGGTCAGCTAGAGCCATTCGAAATTTGGGCAAGTCTTGGCAATGGTGAGAGTAATGTCCATACAAACCACAGAGGGCACAAGCATGGTTTGTTTTCAATGCATTGTTTCTTATTACTGGCATGCTTGGAAGCTCAATGATGAGGAGGTTTTCATTTGTATCCATGGCATCCAAACACACGCAGATCATTGGCATCTCAGGACAATTCTAAGTTGGATGGCATTGTTGCCTACAGACAACGCAAGGTGGGATTGGCCGAGGTTCTGTGGTAGCTTTGGCATTCTTGCCCCTGGCCCTTTTTGGGTGGGGCAGTGTGGGTGCAGCTGTAGTGGTTGGCTTTTGTGGGTTGGGTGGAGGGTAATACTCGGACGCAATGGGTTGCACCGGGGTTAATACAACCTGGGGCATTAGTGGTTGAGCTGGTGGATTAAGATACCATACCAAAATTCCCAATGTAAATTTGGGTAGACTTAAGGTGGCCATTACCGTCTTGCTCATGACACCATGTGGGGGAAAGAGGAAGGGAATCATGTGGACTAGAGATGAGCCCATATAAATCCCTGATGGTTGCATGCGGGGGTGAGGTTTTGGTTGTGGCTACGCGTAGTGCTATGGCTATGAATGATGTTGTGGTTACAGATGATGTTGTGGTTGTGGTTGGGGCTATGGCTGAAGTTCTTGTTTGGGTGTAGCTGTTCTTGATGAGACCATGCACAAGTCCACAGTTTCATTTTGTGTTGGTGGTGGTGACACTAATAGGAAAGGAGCTATCATGGTGGTATCGACAAACAACCCAGGGCCCACATTCAACAATGGGGAGGTTGGTGTGTTTTCAACCATGGTGTTGATTGCAGGGATGACATTGGCGTCTGTGGTCGTCCCTTGTAGCTTGATGGTGGTGATGGTATGGATAACATTGGTAGGTGTCGTTAACCCTTGCAGATCATGATAAGTGAGTTGGTCAACCATCACGATCTTCTCTTTGTGGGGGAACATCATGAGATGGAAGATAGTTGATGCGACTGCTCTCATGGCATACATATAACTTCTCCTGAGGAGAAGGTTATAGTCTAGTTGAGCATTGACAACCTCAATGTCAATCAAAACTATCTTCTAATGTGATGGGGACATGGGGGAGGATTCCTTGGGCTTTAATGGGATGTCCATCATAAGCCTGTAGAGTTGTGGAGGACGGTTACAAACTTGGTGATCCAATTTTCTGCCAAACCAAGGTAGACATAACGCACATGGATGCCCCCTCATCCACTATGCACCAGTGCACAACCAAATTCTGGATGGACACCGAGATTTGAAAGGAAATGGTTGATGGCATGCGCGGTTCTCTATTCTTCATGTTGAATGTGATAAACTTTGATTCAGAGGGGTCTACTACCCCAAGGGCAGCTAGTAAGGCTTTCCACTACGTTGGGCATGTTTTAAGTACCTCAAGAGTAGACATGGCAGTTGGCGTTTGGGCCAAATCATCCACAATGCTATAGCTGACTGTAGCTCTAGCCGTGGCATTATTGGTAATTCTACGTACGGGGGGCACAAGAATGGGGGTAACTGAAGAGGTAGGTTGAATGTTTTGGATGTTGATGCCGTTGATGTGTTAGCGGGTTCAGTGGTGGTACCATACTGATTCTGTCTGGTTTGTAAGTTGACCTCTTTAGTCGTCATGGCTAGCAGGTGGTGAACACCTGTTTCATCCGTGGGAGGTTCCCCCAGAGCGTTAGGATTAGGTTGGGGAGGGGGTGTGATTTCCACCAATCCTTGGACTAGTAGCAGGTTTTGAAGCACCATGGGGGGAGGTCCTTGTGGTGTCGGGTTGGTTTAGTCTTGATTTGTAGCGTTGGTGGCCTGTTGGGCCTCATTTTGAATGGCCTATTTAGCATGACCCATGAAAGGGCACTTGAATGTGTAGTGCCCATAAACATCACAAAGTGTGCATGGTTGGTTTTTGTGCAACGGGGCGTTGCGTCTTGGTGCTTTTTGTCATGGGGGTTTTGGGCGAGTCGGTTTGTCGCGGCATTGTTGGGAGGATTTGGTTGTTGACCGCCTCCTTGTGGTTGGTTATTGGCTTGGTTGTAGGGCTGATTATTTCTAGCTTTCCCTTGTTGATTGTTGGGGGTAGGTTGGTTGGGAAGGTTTTGTTGTGTAAATACTTGTCCCAATTGTGTGGGTTGAGAAGGGGCAGGGGCTTGAACTGCTTGCACTCATGGTGCATAATAAATTTGGGTGGGATGTGGTGCCACAAATGTGGACATTTTCCCTACATACTGTTGTGTTGGTCATGCCATGGCCTGAGCCTGCTGCAGTGGCGCAGGTTGTGCGTAGGAAGTTGTTGCTCCGAACTAGGACATCATTCAGGCATAGTCCAAAGTTTGGTTCTGGTAAGCAACACTAGTAGTGCTACTTGGTTGTGATGTAATGGCAGGTGGTGTCGAACGGTGCTGTGGCTATTGGGAGACCAAGCCCATGATGTTGTCTGCAACATGAAATGCCCCTAGTGCATCCCTGTAGGAGGTGTTGGGATGGGGGGAATTTGGAATGACAGTGTACATATATCCAGATTGGGCGTAGATCAGGTCAAACTATTGGGATTTCAGTATGGCCCTTCTTTGGATTGGGGACGTTCAGATGCGATGTCCTTTGCTATGGGCAGGAGCAAGGTCTTGAGGAACCAATCCAAGAATATCCTGTCATCAAGTTGGATTTTACATAAGCTGCAATGACGCCGCCACTCATGGATGTGGTCGGTTATATGTGTCACAGTGCTTTGGTGAATGGATAATAAGATCTCCAACCCTTTGTCATATCTAACAAGGAGTTGGAAATATTGTAGGAACATGAAATCTAAGGAGTTGAAATCTGAATATTTGGCCTGCAGTAGCTCAATGTACCATTTGGTCGTGGCACCTGTAAGGGTTCGTTGGAACAACCTCAGCCTGATAGAATCATCTATGATGTTTTTGAACAAGCACCATAGATGGAATGTCATAATATGGTTCTAGGGACATTCCCCTGCCTTGCCTTCAAACTTGGGGATGTCTGATGGTAGCTTAGTTGGCATTGGAGGCCAAAAATATTGATGGCGAATGGGGTATTTTGTTAATCAAGCCAAATAACACAAGTTAAGATGAGCCATGAAAGGAATATTTGACCCCAGGTGGATATGAGATGGGGCTGTGATGGTTGTGGGGTTTGTAGGTGCATAATGCATCTACACAGTTTAGGGTACTTGTGGTGGCACCATTGCAGATGGGCCAATGCCCCCAAGTGTTGT
Source organism: Pseudotsuga menziesii (assembly GCA_001517045.1). Lineage (NCBI taxonomy): Eukaryota > Viridiplantae > Streptophyta > Pinopsida > Pinales > Pinaceae > Pseudotsuga > Pseudotsuga menziesii. Next base: position 623,966 of record LPNX010081572.1, on the reverse strand, counting down.
GGGGGGGGTAGTATGGGTGGCAGGGACATTTCCCCTGTGTATGATAGTAGGGGCTATGTAAGTGGATGGTCCATTGCCCCCCTATGTGGGAGGAGGGGTAGTGTGTGTGGAGGGGCCACTGCCCCTTTGTGTTGCAAGTGGGCTAGGTTGGCTGGTAACTATAGGTGGTGGAAAATGACTAATGACAATTTGCATGACTATGCTTGGGCCACTTGTAGGGTTGTTGGTGATAGGTTGTAATGTGGACAGGGGTCCACTTGCTATGGGGCACCAGCCATGGGGCTTGATGGTGCAGCATGGAGGTCTGGTTCATATTGATATGGGTTTGAATCTAAATCAAAGGTTGTGTGGCATTCTAATGGTGTGGGAGATCATTGAGAATGGTTTTGATGATGTTGATTGAGTGTTCCAAATTCTAGTGGTTTGCCTCTTAGGCATGAGGAAGAGCATGAGGGATCAATTGTGTTAGATGTTTATCAAACTGATGGGAATGATGTTTGGACCCCAGTTTTGGTGGCTTCATATTGGATGTAGGTGGTCACTCGGCCACCAATACTACCAGAAGACAGCACTCATCTTTTTCCTCATAGGTGTTTCTACTCAATCGGAAGGGGTCGTTGCCCGTTTCGCTTGGCAATTCCTCTCAGCGGCCAACTACTTTGGGGTTCCTATGGTACTCCTCACAATGAGTTTGTGGGTAGAGCCCAAGTACTTCCCACAGTTGAAGCAGTCAAGGACTTATGTCCTCGAAGACTGTAGATTTGTTTGTTCTTAGTGTAAATTGATAAATTTTAGGGCTCTTTCAGCGTCATGAACTGAGTGGGGTTAATTACTTGGTATGGTGTATTTGTTTGTCTGTCTTTCTGGTATTTGGTAGATGCAAATCGTTTATGGCTTCATCGTATTGTGGTAGAGTTCATGTCATTATGTATGCAAGCATTGAATAATCAGAAATTTGTAAATAAATACAGTTTTTAACCCTGAATGTTGATGGCCTAACTAGATGACTACCTCACATTGATATTCCTCTTCAACCAAGAGAAGGTGTTGGGATCTCAACACAATGGGAATAATCCCATCCATAGATCCACAGGTCACCTTTCAAATGTAATTTTGGTCAACATGGAGGACGCTTAGCACCATGAGAATCCCTCCTTCTCTACCCCTCCACCTTCCAGGTCATCCAGTTTTAATGGTTTGGAACAATATTGGTGAAGGGCCTAGGACTATACAAGCTTGCCCTTCATCATATCCTAGAATACCCCATAGGGTGATCACTAGGTAGAGGAGGAAGGGTAAGCAAGAGATTTAGTTTTAGGTTGATTTTAGTTAAGCTACATTCATTTGATTAATCCATTAAAAATTACTTGGAATTTACACATTGTTTGTAAAAGAAATTGCAGAAAATTGAAAAAAAAACTAAAATTAAACTAGTGTGCTAGATAGAGGCGGTTGAGCAGCACTGACAGTCCCTATTAAACTGAAATTTAACCCCTATTAAATTGAAATTGGACTTTTGATTGATAGACCGCACATTTTTTTATCAAATCTAGTGAGGGGACCACAAGATTTTTTTAGAAACAGACGAGGGGGTCGCACAGATTTCATAGACAGTTGTGGTCTGTGTTTCTGAGTGAAGTCACACATTTTGGGGAATTAAGTGTGCCTTGGGAATTCCTGTTAGGCCATTAAGTGCACCCTCATCCCCTGTTCAGGCCTAATAAGTGTGACCTGCCCCAAATTTGGGGTTTTCTCTGATCCTGAGTCAGATCCAGCCGACAGTAACCTGTACTGTGGACAAACTGACTTGGATTTTCCTAGAAGAGGCTTCAAAAACACTAATAACTGGAAATAAACTAGATCTAAACTAAATTTGACATGAAATTTTAAAAACTAGGGAAAAAATTAAAAAACTTGAAATTTTAAAAATCTGGACCAGGGATCCGGTGGGATTGACTTGGTATGGTCGCTAGTTCTGTAGCAGGGATTTCTCCTTGCTATAGGGGCAGGAATGGCTTCCTTCTATCTATAGGACAGAAGGGTAGGTTCTTGCATGTGAAAATGCTGAAAAGAAAAATGGAATGTAAAGAACAGTAATGAAAACAAAGAATGATGGAAGAGAAATAATGGATAACCCCTCTGCATACAATGGTTAGGGTTCCACTTCCAATGACCTGCAAATAATGATTAAGCTACTATAAACCAAAATACCTACAAAACAAGTTATGGAATAAACCTACAAATGAAATCATGGGTTAGAAAAAAAAGAAACTACTAAGCAAATAAACAAAACCAGAAAACACAGCTATACCTTCTCTTTGAGTGGAAATGGGCCACGATGCCCTAGCTTGTAGAAGCACCCTCTTGGATGGGAGAGCTATGGATCAATGGATATGGAGGAGAGGGAGTGTGGGTGGATTGAGAGGAAAAGGAGTTTGAAGGCATCCATGGGCAGCATAACAGTATTCAAGGGAGAAGTGTTTTGAGAGTGACCCCCCATCCTCCTTTTATAGCTTTTTTGGGGTTTTAGGGTTTTAAGCCCTTGGTCTGGGCTTTAGCCCATTTTTTTGGTTTTTATCCCCTTCCGCCCTAATTTTAGCTCCTTTTAGGGTTTTATCCTCTTTTTGGGGTTTTTAAGCCCTTTTCTTCCTCCTTAAGAATTTTTGAGGGTGTGGAGATCTAATGGAGGGTCGTGGAGTGGTGTCCTTGGGTGGGGTAGGTCATGGAGAGCTTAGTGAGGGATTTTTTAGGTTAACAGCCAGATCTAAGGCCAATATTTGAAAATAAATTTGCTCCATGGAGCTCATCCATGAGCTCATCAGTCCTTGGGATGGGATATCTATTCTTCACTTTCTTTTTGTTCATGGATCTAAAATCAAAGCACATTCTTAAGTTTCTATCAATTTTCTTTACCATAACAACTGAAGAAGCATAAGGGCTTGAATTAGGCCTTATGATACCCAATTCCAGAATTTATTTAATGGCCTCCTCAATCTCATATCGAATCCTTTTTAGGTGCCTATAGGGATTAACTTTTATAGGTTGGTTTCCTATCTCTAACTCAATGAAATGCTCCACCCCTTTGTTTGGTGGTATCCCTAGAGGAAGGTCTCCGAAATCCATCTCATACTTACCCAACAAATACTCTATTTCCTTACCATTCTTGATAACCTTCAAGTGAGGATTAGAATATGTAATCAAACATTTAGAATCCCATTAAATGTATCCATTCCTCAATATCTACCTCATACTATGAGAGGAAACTACTTTATTTGGGTAAGTGTGCATCCCTTTCAATAAGATGGGTTTCCCATAAAAATATTTCGGTTAGAATAATCAACCCATAGTTAGCTACCTTAGACATTAATTTAATTATTTTTGTCTTATTTGCCTAGTTCATGTGTCCCACCTTATGCAAGTTGTCATTTACCTATCCATAGTGGTCAAACTTGCCTATTTTGACTCATGTAGTGCTTGAGAAACCTCAAGGAATAAATTCTGTATTATTCCTAGCCTCCTAGGTGCCCTTCTGCTTTTTCTGCTTTATTGCCTTCTTTTTCAATGCTTTAAGGCAATTGGGAAAGTTTGACTAGGTGAGGTTAACTAGTTTTTTGTCCTCCAAATCCTCCACTCTTTTCTCCTATGAAAAGCATGTATGAGTTGTCATTCCATCACTCTTTATCTTGCCTAAGTTCTTTTTCCAATTCGTGAGCTCCATGACTGAATTGGAAACTACTTTATGCACCTATGGGGGATTTGCTTAATTTTAGTAAGCCTACTTTTGACTAGATTCGAATTGCCTCCTCATGCATTCAAATATCCTATGTAATTATTTAATGCAGCAACCTATTATGTTATAGGGTTGGCTATTGTACACTTATTCAATACAGTTTAGTGTTCATCTCCATTTTCAGTCTCTTTTGTGAGTGATTTTGCAAGTTCAATTGATAATTGTTGTGAGTAAAATTGTTCTATCACTGGGTTCAATTTCCACATGGTATCAGAGCCATTGTAGATTGATTTCTCTCCTTCAAATTTATTTTGCAGGTTCAACATCAGTGACTGGGAACCTTCTACTGATAGTTGAGACAATTTCTGAGCTATGGATCAATCTCAGAAGATCATCTTGACTCCCTTCAATTTATTTGAATGGAAAGCAGAGATGGAGATACTATTGAGAGTGAAATGCCTCTACAGGGTGACTATGGCAACAGAAGCAGAGCCCAATGCAGCTGTAGAGAAGATAAAATGGCACAATAGGAGGGATGAGGCCTATGGTCTCAGAAGCAGAGCCCAATGCAGCTGTAGAGAAGATAAAATGGCACAATAGGAGGGATGAGGCCTATGGTCTCCTGTGTCTAAGTATTTCCAGAGACCTACTTTTCCATCTTGATGGATTGACATCACCGAATGAAATATGGGAGAAGCTTACTAATCTTTTTGGAAAGACAGATGAGATGAGGGGACATCAAATAAAAAATGAACCGATTTCCCTAAGTCCCAATAGTTTTGAATCACTGCAACTCTATTTCTCCAAGTTCAAAGCACTTGTTTTGCAGCTAAAATAATGTGGGATCGAAAAGAAGGATGATCAACTGGTCTTGGCCATTCTCTCAAAGCTTGGCCCTAACTATTCAGTGTTTGTTTCGACCTTCTATGCCACAAAGTTGATAGCTCGAACCTGGAAGATGCCTAGCCTTGCAGATTTCATGGAATCTCTCACACAAGAATAGGACAAGCTGGTGATGATGGGCACCATCAAACCATCCAAATACCAAGCTCTAGTTGCTGGAGATTCAAGGGTGGATTCAAAAAGCAAAAAGAAAGCTAAAAATCCACCTGAGCAAAAGAGAGACAAGAACAAGTCCTCGGAGGAGCCACAAGGTTCCAAGAAGAATAACCAGAAGAAGAAGAATAAAGGAGAAATGAGCAAGTGCGCATACTGCAATAAGGGCAATCACACTGAAAGATCTTGTATGAAGAAGCAAATAGACATGCTGACTCAACTCTTGGAGAAGAATGGCATCTCCCTTCCAGACAGCTCAAAGAAGAGAGAAGGAGGATCAAGTTCAGATGACAGAGAGAGAGAGTTCATGCATTGGTTGCTGGCACATCAAGCTCACCCAGTTTTATCATTGATTCTAGAGCTTCAAGACACATGGTTTCGACCAAGGAGGCATTCTCCTCACTTGACATATCGAAAGGACCACCTATAGTACTGGGAGATGACTCTCTCATTGAAAGTTTGGAAAAAGGGAGGATTGATATTGATCATGGTCAGTTCAGCAATGTGTTGTATGTGCCTAGTCTTGCCTCCAACCTCTTATCAGTGTACCAGATGACTCACACTGGGTCTCCAAAAAAGGTCATATTCTCCCCTTATGAAGTTGAGATCACAGAGATCTCAAGTGGTAAAGTCATTGCAAAAGGAGCTACAAATCATGCTCAGAAGGTATACATGTTCTCACACTTCCTACCCTACTCAAACCCCTCTACTCTTCTGATTCATGCTAATGAAGCAAGAAAGCTTTGGCCTAAAATATTTGGCCACCTAAATTACAAGTATCTTTCTATCTTAGTGAAAAAGAGATGGTCATAGGGTTTCCCAAGATAAAATTTTCCAAAGGAGTCTGCCAAGGTTGTATCCTAGGAAAACACCCAGAGCATAAATTTGAGAGAGCTAGTCATGAGAGAACCACTGCAAACCTCGAGCTGATCCACAGTGATGTTACTGTCCCATTCCCTCATATGTCCATGATTCAGGCCAAATATGCATTGATTTTCATAGATGAATTTTCTAGGTATTGCTGGGTTTACTTCCTGAAACACAAGTCTGAAGTTTTTGGCCTCTTCAAAGTCTTTAAGGCTTTGGTTGAAAACTAGTATGGGAGGAAACTCAAGGTCCTCAGATCTGAAAATGGTGGTGAGTATGTCAAGTCTAAGTTTATTAATTATTGTGCAGATGTAGGTATTCAGATGCAACATTCTATCCCTTACACACCACAGCAGAATGGTGTTGCTGAGAGGAAGAACAGATCACTGAAGGAGATCACAACATGCATGATGGAGGCCAAAAATTTGCCACCAAAGTACTGGGCCGAAGCTATCAACTGTGTAGCCTATATCCAGAATAGGGTTCCTCAAAAACAGCTTGATGGTATGACTCCTTTTGAAGCATGGAGTGGGAACAAGCCATATGTGACCCATTTTAGGATTTTTGGCTCAAGGGCTTGGGCTAGAACTCCAACAGAAAAGAGAAAGGATTTGCAGCCCCAAAGCCAAGAGTGCCTATTTGTTGGGTACTCTGAAGATTCAAAAGGGTACAAGATGATAAATTTGAGCACAAACAAATCCTTCATTGAAAGGTGTGTTCATTTTCAAGAAGAACCCCTTGCAGCAGTGGAAGTTGGAGAAACCTCTTCACCACCTGAACCTCTGAAAGTAAGTGAAGAGTTTGTTGAACATGCTGATTATGATATGTCTAATAGTGATGAGTTGATTGCGTACCATAACATCCCTACAAGGCCAAAATGGGAATCCAAGACACTACATGCAGCAGGAGAGCTAGCTGGGGATCCCAATGACCCAAGGAGGACTAGATCTCAATTTGAGAGTGGTCTGTGCATGAAGGATCCTATGTTTGCTAATAAATGTTATTTGATGGTGGAATAAGATCCTCAAACATATGAATAAGTAGCAGGAGATCCAATATGGAAATCATCCATGAAGGAAGAGTTCAGCTCACTCCAGAAGAGCAACACTTGGGAGCTAGTGGATCTTCCCCCAGGGAGGAAGCTAGTTAAGTGTAAGTGGGTCTACAAGACCAAATTTGCTGCTGATGGTTCACCTCTGAAGTACAAGGCAATATTGGTAGCCAAGGGCTACTCACATTCTCATGGCATATATTACAATGATACCTTTGCACCAGTGGCAAAGATGGACTCCATCAGGCTAGCCTTAGCCATTGCAGCCTCAAGGCAATGGGAGGTATGTCACATGGATGTAAAATGTGACTTTTTGAATGGATATCTCACTGAAGAGATATAAATGAAGCAGCCTCAAGGATTTTATACTAACCCTTCTCTTGTGTGTAGGTTGAGAAAGTCATTGTATGGGCTAAAGCAAGCCCCCAGGGCTTGGTATGCCATGATTGATAGCTTCTTGCTATCACTGAATTTTGTTCAGTGCAAATCAGATACAAATGTCTATTTGAAGTTAATTAATGGTTCATTAATGATCATTGTGTTATATGTTGATCACCTCCTCATTACAGGAAGCTCAAAGGATGAGATTACTTCCTTGGAGGGTGCAATGAACCAAGCCTTCTCCATGACAGATTTGGGGCTCTTAAGCCAATTTTTGGGGCTTGAGATTCCTCAAAACAAAGCTGGAATCAAGGTGCACCAGTCCATGTATGCCTTGGATTTTCTGAACAAATTCAAAATGAAGGACTGCAAACCAAGCCAGACTCCTTTCCTTTCAGGAGTGAAGCTGGAAGAAGCTGATTCTTCACCTATGGTAAACAATACACTGTATAGGAAATTGATTGGATGTTTGTTGTATATTACACATACTAGACCTGATATTTATTATGTAGTAAGTGTGGCTTCTAGATACATGGATCAGCCTCATGAGATCCATTGGAAAGCAGCCAAAAGGATCCTTAACTTTGTTCAGGGAACAAGGACACATGGGATCTTCTATAAAGCAAAATATGATCTTGATTTGATTGGATTTACTGACAGTGATTGGGAATGTGATAGCACAAATAGAAAGTCCACATCAGGATATGTGTTCATGCTTGCAGAAGGGCCAATCAGCTGGTCAAGCAAGAAACTGAGTGCCATTGCACTCTCATCTACAGAAGCAGAGTACAGAGGAGTTGTTAATGCAACAACTCAATGTTTATGGTTGCAGGGTTTACTTGGAGAGTGTGGCTTCGAATCAGAGTACTCAACTACCATCTACTATGATAACCAGAGTACCATTCAAATCTTCAAATATCCAATTCAGAAGCAGAGAACCAAACACATTGAGATCCATATGCACTGCATCAAAGAGCTTGTGCATGATGGCACCATTCACCTACTCTTTTGTTCATATTCAGAACAAGTAGCTGATATCTTCACCAAAGCATTTTGTGAGAAGACCTTCAGCAATATCAAATCACTACTGGGGATTGCTGATCATGCTGTGAAGCATGAGTGAAGACAAGATTTCCAAATTTTGTTTTACAGTCCATGTTTAAGGGAGGATTTTCCCATGTAGTTTTTGCCTCTTTCCTTGTTTAAATGGACATGCAGTATGTAAAGGGTGACTAATCCTTGTTACTAGGCCCTATAATTTTCTGATATATTACTCATAAGTTAGGCTTAAGGGGGGGATTTAGAATAATCAATCCATAGTTAGCTACCTTAGACATTAATTTAATTATTTTTGTCTTATTTGCCTAGTTCATGTGTCCCACCTTATGCAAGTTGTCATTTACCTATCCATAGTGGTCAAACTTGCCTATTTTGACTCATGTAGCACTTGGGAAACCTCAAGGAATCAATTCTGCTTTATTCCTAGCCTCCTAGGCGCCCTTCTTCTTTTTCTGCTTTATTGCCTTCTTTTTCAGTGCTTTAAGGCAATTAGGAAAGTTTGACTAGGTGAGGTTAACTAGTTTTTTGTCCTCCACATCCTCCACTATTTTCTCCTATGAAAAGCATGTATGAGTTGTCATTCCATCACTCTTTATCTTGCCTAAGTGATTTTTCCAATTCGTGAGCTCCATGACTAATTTGGAAACTACTTTATGCACCTATGGGGGATTTGCTTAATTTTAGTAAGCCTGCTTTTGACTAGATTCAAATTGCCTCCTCATGCATTCGAATCTCCTATGTAATTATTTAATGTAGCAACCTATTATGTTATAGGGTTGTCTATTTTACACTTATTCAATACAGTTTAGTGTTCAGCTCCATTTTCAGTCTCTTTTGTGAGTGATTTTGCAAGTTCAATTGATAATTGTTGTGAGTAAAATTGTTCTATCACTGGGTTCAATTTCCACAATTTCAACCTCATTTTAGGTACTTGATAGTTCATTTTATTTTCTCCTAAATAATATAACCATTGGAATCTCAAAGCCATATATGTATCAGCCACATTCACTACATAGAAGTTTCACTTAATCCATGGTATTTCACAACCCATGGTTTTGACCCATGGTATTGCCCCAAGTAACATTGTAATAATGTTATAAAAAGGCTCTATTCCTTCTCAATAAGGCATTGGAAATATTTTTGGCATCCTACCTTTTTGTTATTCTATTGAGTGATTGGGTTATTGGTTATGAGTGCCTTTCTTAGCATGGTTTGAGAGGTGAGGCTCAAAGAACCCTCTTTGAGCCTCACCCATCCATGTGGAATATTTCTTATGTTTCTCTGTATAGGCTATTCATGTCCTAGATCTCATTGATGTGTCCTTCTCATAGCTGTCCATTATGTTATCTCTTCTCCTTCGCTCTCGGCATTCAAGCCATTTGGGTCTTAGCCCCCAA